>NIVC01001724.1:0-10000 GCA_002269645.1 Macrostomum lignano | reverse complement strand
GTGGATTAGGGGCGATTCTTGGGGTGGATTAGGGGCAATTCTTGGGGTGGATTAGGGGCGATTCTTGGGTGGATTAGGGGCAATTCTTGGGGTGGATTAGGGGCGATTTTTGGTGTGTATTAGGGGCGATTCTTGGGTGGATTAGGGGCAATTCTTGGGTGGATTAGGGGCGATTCTTGGATGGATTAGGGGCGATTCTTGGGGTGGATTAGGACCAGGGGCGATTTTTGGGTGGATTAGGGGCGATTCTTGGGTGGATTAGGGGCCATTTTGGAGTGGATTAGGGGCGAATTTCGAGGTGGATTACTTCAAGTGCATAATTGCGGCATTACTTGATGCATTAAATCGATTTCTATAGTGAATAAGCGAATTCACCTTCACCGCCCGTTGCCAGGCGCTACTCTCGAACGCGAAGCGCCGCCCTTTGGCGTCAGAAGGCTTCACCGGTGGCAGCTGCAGGAAGTCGCCGCACAGCACCAGCTGGATGCCGCCGAACGGTTCGCGACTGCGACGCAGCGTCCTGGCCACGACGTCCAGACAATCGAAGAATTCTGCGTCAACCATGGAGATCTCATCGATGACCAGGTGGCGACACCGGCGCCAGGCCTCGGCCACGGCCGGCCGGCTGGCGGCGCGGGATACGCAGCGCTCGATACCGCCGGAGCCGTCGCCGACGCCGGCGAAGCTGTGCAGCGTCTGGCCGCCGATCTGACAGGCGGCCACTCCGGTGCTGGCGGAGACCACTGTGCGGTCAGGTGGCAGCATGCCGACGATGCGCTGAAGCAGCACCGACTTGCCAGTGCCCGCCGAGCCGGTGTAGAACACCGACACTCCGCTGCGGACTGCGTCCAGCACCGCGGCCTGCTCCTCAGTCAGCGCGTGCTGGCCCGGGGCGGACAGCGGCGACGACAGCAGGTCGAGACGGGGGCCCTGGGAACGGATCGGATTGGTTATGGCTGATTGTTTGCTGAGGATCTGGGAGGCTGGCCCAGCCACTGAGGATCTGGGAGGCTGGCCCAGCAACTGAGGATCTGGGAGGCTGGCCCAGCAACTGGGGATCTTGGAGGCTGGCCCAGCAACTAGGGATCTGGGTAACTGGCCCAGCAACTGAGGATCTGGGAGGCTGGCCCAGCAACTGGGGTTCTTAGAGGCTGGCCCAGCAACTGAGGATCTGAGAGGCTGGCCCAGCAACTGAGGATCTGGGAGGCTGGCCCAGCAACTGAGGATCTGGGAGGCTGGCCCAGCAACTGGGGTTCTTGGAGGCTGGCCCAGCAACTGAGGATCTGAGAGGCTGGCCCAGCAACTGAGGATCTGGGAGGCTGGCCCAGCAACTGAGGATCTGAGAGGCTGGCCCAGCAACTGACTCTCTGAGAGGCTGGCCCACTCAGGCCCAGCAACTGGGGATCTGGGAGGCTGGCCCAGCAACTGACTCTCTGAGAGGCTGGCCCACTCAGGCCCAGCAACTGGGGATCTGGGAGGCTGGCCCAGCAACTGAGGATCTGAGAGGCTGGCCCAGCAACTGAGGATCTGGGAGGCTGGCCCAGCAACTGACACTGTGAGAGGCTGGCCCAGCAACTGGGGATCTGGGAGGCTGGCCAGCAACTGATGATCTGGGAGGCTGGCCCAGCAACTGAGGATCTGGGAGGCTGGCACAGCAACTGGGAATCTGGGAGGCTGGAACAGCAACTGGGGATCTGGGAGGCTGGCCTAGCAACTGGGGATCTGGGAGGCTGGCCTAGCAACTGAGGATCTGGGAGGCTGGCCCAGCAACTGGGGATCTGGGAGGCTGGCCTAGCAACTGGGGATCTGGGAGGCTGGCGCCCTTACCTTCAAGCTAGGCGGAGTTCCCCCCGCCGGCCGAAAGCCCGGCAGTTGCAGCATGGCGGCGGTGGCGGCAGCAGATGCCGCAGGCGCAACAGCGGGCCGCTTCCGCTGCAGCCGCTGAGGCGTGGTGGCGGTCGAGGCCGCACTGCCAGCGGCAGCAGCAGCAGCAGCAGCAGCAGCCTGCCTTGCCCGCACGGCGGCCAAGTCGGCAGCGGACACTGGGCTGATGTCGGTCTCAGCCTGCGGCAGCGCTGGCTGTCGTGCTGCTGCAGCTGGCGCAGCGGAGCGGCCCGCTGCTGCCTGCTAGCGCGCACTGCTGCTTAACAAACAGCAGTTTGAGAAAGTCGGCCAGCCGATCAACCGGACAGTTGGACAGCAGCAGCTGTGCGGATTCGCTGGGCAAACGGAGCGTGCATTTGCCTTCGCGCCAGAATTTCTTAAAGATGACAACGCCTTTAGCGCTTAAATTTGCTGAGTGCGTCTTGGCCGCTAGGCGCAGGCGCAGCTCGCCGTGACTGTCGCGCTGCAAAGTCAGCTGGCAGCCGGTGATTCGTCGGCTGTGCTGTACGGAGCCGAGGCGCGGATCCAGGCGCTCCAGAGTGGCCGTGCAGGCCACGGAACAGCCGGCTGCTACGGCTTCTTCGGAGTCCATGAATTATATAAATAGATTGGAATGCAACCTTTTCGCCTACTGATAGTAGTAAAGTGAAAATTTTCACTATTAAAAAAGATTTTAGCTTGCATTTTATCTACTATTAGTAGTTTTTTCATTTTAATTTTAACTACACTTAAAAAATCAAAATTGGCTATTCAACGTATTAAGCTACTGTCAGTAGAAATGTGACTTTTTTGTCTTATTAAATTTCATAACTGTTTGTGAAAATTGATAATAAGTCAAGGAAATGAATGGAAATGAATTGGCTATTTTTATTTATATTTCGACTTTAACAAACAAACAACGGGTTGAAATTGAAAATAGCTCCCAGTAAATTTATACTGATATAAAATTCATGATTCGGATATAATAAAGTTGAAGACAGGCAAGGCAAATCCATTTGATTAGAATATTAATTTTCATTTAAACTAATTTTTTAAACATGACAAGCATTAGACATAAAAACGTTTACAAGAGTCAAAATCAGTGGCACATGATGTCATTTAAAATATACAAATATACCACGAGCATCCACGCTATTAGATGTAAACTACAATTAGTAAGCTTTGCGCAATCTAAGATTATGAAGGTCAAAAAATTAATTTTTAACGCGATGATAATTTACCAACTGGAAACATGAGGATTTGAAACTACTTCAACGTAATTGAATGTATAGTTTTCGCTAAGATTTAACCAAACATACTATATACAATCTAGTGTACATACGAACTAGTATTTGTGAGCTTTACTGTTCTCCCACCAACGTAAAAATATGAAAATATTCCCTTAACGCCGGCTGAGCTGGCCATAGACTATCGCTGCCAATGCAACTCTGCTATGCAAAGCCTTTCCTGCAGGCGCGGTCAGCAGGGCTGGCCATAGACTATCGCTAAAAATCTATGCAAAGCCTTTCCTGCGGCGCGGTCAGCAGGGCTGGCCATAGACTATCGCTGCCAATGCAACACTCTGCTATGCAAAGCCTTTCCTCCTGCCGGCGCGGTCAGCAGGGCTGGCCATAGACTATCGCTGCCAATGCAACTCTGCTATGCAAAGCCTTTCCTGCAGGCGCGGTCAGCAGGGCTGGCCATAGACTATCGCTACCAATGCTATGCAAAGCCTTTCCTGTCCGGCTAAGCTTCCTCCAATGCATTGGCAAAGCCTTTCCTGCAGGCGCGGTCAGCAGGGCATAGACTATCGCTGCCAATGCAACACTCTGCTATGCAAAGCCTTTCCTGCAGGCGCGGTCAGCAGGGCTGGCCATAGACTATCGCTACCAATGCTATTCAAAGCCTTTCCTCCTGCCGGCGCGGTCAGCAGGGCTGGCCATAGACTATCGCTGCCAATGCAACACTGCCATAGCCGAAAAGGGAACGCTTCTATACGAAACCTTGTCTGTACATTATTGTCGTCTTGTCAAGGGTCAAATTTTTCTTTAGTTGCTTTGTAGCTACTTAGACCTTGGCTTGTCCCACCCGATCAAATTAAGCTTCCATTCCAAATGTCATTGTTCAAGCTCCATGGCTCTGTGAGCCATGGTTTTGTTACCCATAACTCAGCTGTAAAAATTTAAAGCTTACAGATCCAGCGTAGCCAGATACGGGCCATAATAAGTTCCAATAAATAATCGACCATTATAGTCCTGAACCTCGCTACTATGAGTAATCTGTTTGCCCTGGGTATCGTGCAGGCTGTCAATAATGCGGCCATCGTTAATAGCCAGCCGCAGTACCAAGCCGTAGTGGCCGGCAGCCATGTTGTGCAGCAGCGGACCGGGCAGAATCTTAGCCGCAGCCAGGCGCAGCCAGGTGCGCTGGCCCATCAGATCCGCGCTGCTGCGAAGTCCGGCCAGACGGGCGAGGCTGCCGGACACCCACAGGTGCTTGCCGTCCGAGGACAATCGAATATTGTCCGGCCCCAATGGCAGATTGTCCGCAAATGTCCGCGTCTGGCCAGCCATTGGGCCGGCAAAATAGTAGCGAATGATTTTAAAGCCGGACGTCTCGGCCACCAGTACGGACTGGCCGTCCGGGTGCAGCTGCACCCCGTTGGGGAAGCTGAGGCCCTCCAGCACCGTGGCTGCGTGTCCGCTAGTCATGTTCATCATTATCAAGCGGCCATTGCTGCTGCCCTCCAGCATCTGCGGATACGGGGTGAAAGATTTATCTTCTACAGGCCCATCATTGTTAGGCATTGTAAAAATTGAATAGCCAATCCGCACTGGTAAGCCAAAGAACAAGCCTTTGGCTATCACGTGACTCTTCCAATGGATGCGAATCGTGATCACGTGACCTCTCTAATTGACCGTCAATTGAAACTGTCACGTGACTTCTCTAGATGACCGTAAATTGTAACTGTCACGTGACCTCTCTAATTGACCGTCAATTGAAACTGTCACGTGACTTCTGTAGATGACCGTAAATTGTAACTGTCACGTGACCTCTCTAATTGACCGTCAACTGAAACTGTCACGTGACCCTCTAAGTGACCTTGACCCTTTCTATGGGTCTTACACATGCCCCCAAATCGCAATCGCAATTTTGATCAGTATTTTTTAATTAGCTCACCTGGTGCATCAGTTGGTGCAGCGGATACCTGGTGGACGCTTCCGAGATAAACACCAGCTCACCGTCGGGTGTGACGTCCAGATCGTCGAAGAACGTGACGCCAATCGGATTAGATCGATCAATAATCGATTGGAATTGACGCTTGTCCAGATTAACGTCTATCAGGCCCAAATAGGCGTCGGCAACGAGTAGGCGGGACCGGTTGCTGGGATGCCGTCTGAGGCCCAGGGGCCGGCCGCATCTGATCGGAGAGAAGGACTTTTGCAACGAACAGTTGGCCGGACCGAAGCGAACCCACAGCTCCTGTGTGGGATAGGGGATTGGTGAGTCTGTCCGTATGGGTAGCTGTCAGTGCTCTTGTCTGCTTGTCTGGTTGCCTGTCTGCTCACGCTGTCCTTATCAAATAATGCGACTGACGTACAAATTAGCAAAGCTATATATTTGTGTCTCTCTATCTGGGTGTCCGTCTGGGTGTCTGTCTCGGGGCCTGTCAGGGTGTCTGTCTCGGTGTCTGCCTGGGTGTCTGTCTCGGTGTCTGCCTGGGTGTCTGTCTCGGTGTCTGTCTCGGTGTCTGCCTGGGTGTCTGTCTCGGTGTCTGCCTGGGTGTCTGTCTGGGTGTCTGTCTGGGTGTCACCTGGGTGTTTGTCTCGGGGCCTGTCTGGGTATTTGTCTTGATGTCTGTCTTGTTGGCCCGATCCCAAATTGCTCCTACTGTTCTACCTGTCCCTCGCCCCCCACCACCCCCGCAGAAAAAAACCGCACCGGCTGCTCGGAGGCCAAGTGAACCCGCACAATGCGGCCATCCAGAGTGCCGGTAAACAGGTGCTCGCCAACAAAGACGAAACTTTCCGGGCCGCGGACGGCACCGACAAGCAGCTTGCGGGCCGCGGCAAGGCGGTCGTTAGCCGCCAGAGGGCCAACGGCGGGCGGCTGCGGCGGCAGTTGATAAGCCACCGGGTCGATCGGGTTGGGCATAAACAGCAGCATAGCAACAAAGCCGAATGCCAGCATAGCGAATAGCAGCATGAAGTGCTGGCACACGGTCAGCTTGAACAGCACCCCAACCCGGCCGCTGTCCTCCTTGCCGCCCTTCTTTTTCTGCCTGTCGTCCGGACTGCTCGCCTTCTTGTTTCGGCCGCCACGCGACGCCAGAGCCCCAGCCGTGGAGCGCAGCGTCTCAACCAGGTCGTCGTCGTCAAGGTCGGACAGGCGCGAACCGCCGGGCGTGATGAAGCTTGGCTTCTTCGCTCGCCGATCGCGCAGTTCGGATTTGCTCGCCATGCAACAATTCGGTTTTTGTGCATCCGCCGCCTCTCCGCTCTGCCTCCGCTAATCTGAGTCTGTCTCTCCGCTAATCTGAGTCTGCCTCTCCGCTAATCTGAGTCTGCCTCTCCGCTAATCTGAGTCTGCCTCTCCGCTAATCTGAGTCTGTCTCTCCGCTAATCTGAGTCTGTCTCTCCGCTAATCTGAGTCTGCCTCTCCGCTAATCTGAGTCTGTCTCTCCGCTAATCTGAGTCTGCCTCTCCGCTAATCTGAGTCTGTCTCTCCGCTAATCTGAGTCTGCCTCTCCGCTAATCTGAGTCTGTCTCTCCGCTAATCTGAGTCTGCCTCTCCGCTAATCTGAGTCTGCCTCTCCGCTAATCTGAGTCTGTCTCTCCACCCGCTAATCTGAGTCTGCCTCTCCACCCGCTAATCTGAGTCTGCCTCTCCGCTAATCTGAGTCTGTCTCTCCACCCGCTAATCTGAGTCTGCCTCTCCACCCGCTAATCTGAGTCTGCCTCTTCGCTAATCTGAGTCTGTCTCTCCACTCGCTAATCTGAGTCTGCCTCTCCACCCGCTAATCTGAGTCTGTCTCTCTATCCGCTAATCTGAGTCTGTCTCTCTATCCGCTAATCTGAGTCTGTCTCTCCACCCGCTAATCTGAGTCTGCCTCTCCACCCGCTAATCTGAGTCTGCCTCTCCACCCGCTAATCTGAGTCTGCCTCTCCGCTAATCTGAGTCTGTCTCTCCACCCGCTAATCTGAGTCTGCCTCTCCACCCGCTAATCTGAGTCTGCCTCTCCGCTAATCTGAGTCTGTCTCTCCACCCGCTAATCTGAGTCTGCCTCTCCACCCGCTAATCTGAGTCTGCCTCTTCGCTAATCTGAGTCTGTCTCTCCACTCGCTAATCTGAGTCTGCCTCTCCACCCGCTAATCTGAGTCTGTCTCTCTATCCGCTAATCTGAGTCTGTCTCTCTATCCGCTAATCTGAGTCTGTCTCTCCACCGCTAATCTGAGTCTGCCTCTCCACCCGCTAATCTGAGTCTGCCTCTCCACCCGCTAATCTGAGTCTGCCTCTCCGCTAATCTGAGTCTGTCTCTCCACCCCTAATCTGAGTCTGCCTCTCCACCCGCTAATCTGAGTCTGCCTCTCCACCCGCTAATCTGAGTCTGTCTCTCCACCCGCTAATCTGAGTCTGCCTCTCCGCTAATCTGAGTCTGTCTCTCCACCCGCTAATCTGAGTCTGCCTCTCCACCCGCTAATCTGAGTCTGCCTCTCCACCCGCTAATCTGAGTCTGCCTCTCCACCCGCTAATCTGAGTCTGCCTCTCACCCGCTAATCTGAGTCTGTCTCTCTATCGCTAATCTGAGTCTGTCTCTCTATCCGCTAATCTGAGTCTGCCTCTCCATCCGCTAATCTGAGTCTGCCTCTCCATCCGCTAATCTGAGTCTGTCTCTCCACCCGCTAATCTGAGTCTGTCTCTCTCTATCCGCTAATCTGAGCCTGCCTCTCCATCCGCTAATCTGAGTCTGCCTCCATCCGCTAATCTGAGTCTGCCTCTCCGCTAATCTGAGTCTGTCTCTCCGCTAATCTGAGTCTGTCTCTCCACCCGCTAATCTGAGTCTGCCTCTCCACCCGCTAATCTGAGTCTGCCTCTCCACCCGCTAATCTGAGTCTGCCTCTCCACCCGCTAATCTGAGTCTGCCTCTCCACCCGCTAATCTGAGTCTGTCTCTCCATCCGCTAATCTGAGTCTGCCTCTCCATCCGCTAATCTGAGTCTGCCTCTCCGCTAATCTGAGTCTGTCTCTCCATCCGCTAATCTGAGTCTGCCTCTCCATCCGCTAATCCGAGTCTGCTTCTCCATCCGCTAATCTGAGTCTGCCTCTCCGCTAATATGAGTCTGCCTCTCCATTCGCTAATCTGAGTGTGCCTCTCCGCTAATCTGAGTCTGCCTCTCCATCCGCTAATCTGAGTGTGCCTCTCCGCTAATCTGAGTCTGCCTCTCCGCTAATCTGAGTCTGCCTCTCCGCTAATCTGAGTCTGCCTCTCCTCCACTAATCTGAGTCTGCCTCTCCATGCCGCTAATTTGAGTTTGCCTCTCCATCCGCTAATCTGAGTGTGCCTCTCCACTAATCTGAGTCTGCTTCTCCGCTAATTTGAGTCTGCCTCTCCATTTACTAATCTGAGTCTGCCTCTCCGCTAATCTGAGTTTGCCTCTCCATCCGCTAATCTGAGTGTGCCTCTCCGCTAATCTGAGTCTGCTTTCTCCGCTAATTTGAGTCTGCCTCTTCATTTACTAATCTGAGTCTGCCTCTCCGCTAATCCGAGTCTGCTCTCCGCTAATCCGAGTCCGCTTTATTTCTAGTTAAGCTGTTGAAAGTTGAAAGTTAAAATCATTGATTTCAACAAATAATTCCAAAAATTGCAAGGCCGAAAAACCTCACTCTTTTATTATAGCATCATTCATGTAATTTATGTTTGAGTCTCTTATTCTTAGCATGGTTGACAAATGGAAACTACACTATCCAATTGCTTTCATATCTTTATGTTAATTTTACCAGAGACCAGAAAACAAGGATCAGATTATGATTAAGAAAATAATACAAAGACAAAAAATACTTGGACAAGAAATCAATTTAACAATCTGCTCAGCCCCTACTGATCCAGATGCCTGTACACCTGCGCAGTTTCTCTCGCTTGCTGCTGTTATTGTGCCGCTTCCAGGACTTGCCAGTCTGCTCAGCACCCGAGTGACCTTGCGGCGGCCTGTGGCGCGGAACCTCACGTCCGCTGTTTTCTGAAATTCATATTCAAATATTTCAAGGTCACTGTGTCTCTAAGGTGGTTTCTCAAGGTCACTGTGTCTCTAAGGAGGTTTCACAGGTCACTGTGTCTCTAAGGTGGTTTCTTAAGGTCACTGTGTCTATAATGGGGTTTTCAAGGTCACGGTGTCTTTAAGATGGTTTCTCAAGGTCACTATGTTTATAAGGAGGTTTCTGAAGGCCACTGTATCTCCAATGGGGTTCCTCAAGGTCACGGTGTCTTTAATAAGATGGTTTCTCAGGTCACTGTGTCTATAAGGTTTCTGAAGGCCACTGTGTCTCTAATGGGGTTCCTCAAGGTCATTGGGTCTCTAAGGCGGTTTACCAAGGTCACTGTGTCTCTAAGGTGGTTTCTCAGTCACTGTGTCTCTAGTGGTTTACCAAGGTCACTGTGTTTCTAAAAGTGGTTTCTCAAGGTCACTGTCTTTAAGGTGGTTTCTCAAAGTCGCTGTGTCTCTAAGGAGGTTTCTCAAGGTCAATGCGTCCCTATGGGGGTTTTCGAAATCAAAATGGTTTATGGAGATTTCTTGACGTCAAAAAATGGCTTAAGAAAGTTTCGAAAAGATCTACAGAAATTTCCCCATGGTCGCAATGCTCCTATGGAAAATTTTTGAAGGTCACACAAGCTCCGCAGAGATTTCATAAAATCGTCACAGAGGCTCTAAGGAAAGCTCCAAGGTCACGATTGCTCCAATGCCTTCTTAAGGCTCTGCCAACTTCAAGCTTTCATAAAATTTTCAGCTATTTTTCAATGTCACAAATCTCAATGCCGCGTGCCTTACTCAGCAAAGAACTGCTTATCAAAGTCTGTCAAGCTGCCGCCGCCACCGACGCGCTCTTCCCGGTCCTCGCCAGCAGCTGCAGTCATCGACATC
>NIVC01001723.1:47500-89843 GCA_002269645.1 Macrostomum lignano | reverse complement strand
GCTGGCGGCGCGGGATACGCAGCGCTCGATACCGCCGGAGCCGTCGCCGACGCCGGCGAAGCTGTGCAGCGTCTGGCGCGCCGATTGACAGGCGGCCACTCCCGGTGCTGGCGGAGACCACTGTGCGGTCAGGTGGCAGCATGCCGACGATCGGCTGAAGCAGCACCCGACTTGCCAGTGCCCGCCGAGCCGGTGTAGAACACCGACACTCCGCTGCGGACTGCGTCCAGCACCGCGGCCTGCTCCTCAGTCAGCGCGTGCTGGCCCGGGGGCGGACAGCGGCGACGACAGCAGGTCGAGACGGGGGCCCTGGGAACGGATCGGATTGGTTATGGCTGATTGTTTGCTGAGGATCTGGGAGGCTGGCCCAGCCACTGAGGATCTGGGAGGCTGGCCCAGCAACTGAGGATCTGGGAGGCTGGCCCAGCAACTGGGATCTTGGAGGCTGGCCCAGCAACTAGGGATCTGGGTAACTGGCCCAGCAACTGAGGATCTGGGAGGCTGGCCAGCAACTGGGGTTCTTAGAGGCTGGCCCAGCAACTGAGGATCTGAGAGGCTGGCCCAGCAACTGAGGATCTGGGAGGCTGGCCCAGCAACTGAGGATCTGGAGCTGGCCCAGCAACTGGGGTTCTTGGAGGCTGGCCCAGCAACTGAGGATCTGAGAGGCTGGCCCAGCAACTGAGGATCTGGGAGGCTGGCCCAGCAACTGAGGATCTGAGAGGCTGGCCCAGCAACTGACTCTCTGAGAGGCTGGCCCACTCAGGCCCAGCAACTGGGATCTGGGAGGCTGGCCCAGCAACTGACTCTCTGAGAGGCTGGCCCACTCAGGCCCAGCAACTGGGATCTGGGAGGCTGGCCCAGCAACTGAGGATCTGAGAGGCTGGCCCAGCAACTGAGGATCTGGGAGGCTGGCCCAGCAACTGACACTGTGAGAGGCTGGCCAGCAACTGGGATTGGGAGGCTGGCCAGCAACTGATGATCTGGGAGGCTGGCCCAGCAACTGAGGATCTGGGAGGCTGACAGCAACTGGGAATCTGGGAGGCTGGAACAGCAACTGGGGATCTGGGAGGCTGGCCTAGCAACTGGGGATCTGGGAGGCTGGCCTAGCAACTGAGGATCTGGGAGGCTGGCCCAGCAACTGGGGATCTGGGAGGCTGGCCTAGCAACTGGGGATCTGGGAGGCTGGCGCCCTTACCTTCAAGCTAGGCGGAGTTCCCCCGCCGGCCGAAAGCCGCGCAGTTGCAGCATGGCGGCGGTGGCGGCAGCAGATGCCGCAGGCGCAACAGCGGGCCGCTTCCGCTGCAGCCGCTGAGGCGTGGTGGCGGTCGAGGCCGCACTGCCAGCGGCAGCAGCAGCAGCAGCAGCAGCAGCCTGCCTTGCCCGCACGGCGGCCAAGTCCGCAGCGGACACTGGGCTGATGTCGGTCTCAGCCTGCGGCAGCGCTGGCTGTCGGTGCTGCTGCAGCTGGCGCAGCGGAGCGGCCCGCTGCTGCCTGCTAGCAGCGCACTGCTGCTTAACAAACAGCAGTTTGAGAAAGTCGGCCAGCCGATCAACCGGACAGTTGGACAGCAGCAGCTGTGCGGATTCGCTGGGCAAACGGAGCGTGCATTTGCCTTCGCGCCAGAATTTCTTAAAGATGACAACGCCTTTAGCGCTTAAATTTGCTGAGTGCGTCTTGGCCGCTAGGCGCAGGCGCAGCTCGCCGTGACTGTCGCGCTGCAAAGTCAGCTGGCAGCCGGTGATTCGTCGGCTGTGCTGTACGGAGCCGAGGCGCGGATCCAGGCGCTCCAGAGTGGCCGTGCAGGCCACGGAACAGCCGGCTGCTACGGCTTCTTCGGAGTCCTGCAATTATATAAATAGATTGAAATGCAACCTTTTCGCCTACTGATAGTAGTAAAGTGAAAATTTTCACTATTAAAAAAGATTTTAGCTTGCATTTTATCTACTATTAGTAGTTTTTTCATTTTAATTTTAACTACACTTAAAAAATCAAAATTGGCTATTCAACGCATTAAGCTACTGGCAGTGGAAATGTGACATTTTTTGTCTTATTAAATTTCATAACTGTTTGTGAAAATTGATAATACGTCAAGGAAATGAATAGAAATGAAAAGGCTATTTTTATTTATATTTCGACTTTAACAAACAAACAACGGGTTGAAATTGAAAATAGCTCCCAGTAAATTTATACTGATATAAAATTCATGATTCGGATAGAACAAAGTTGAAGACAGGCAAGGCAAATCCATTTGATTAGATTATTAATTTTCATTAAAACTAATTTTTTAAATATAACAAGCATTAGACATAAAAACTTTTACAAGAGTCAAAATCAGTGGCACATGATGTCATAAAAATATACAAATATACCACGAGCATCCACGCTATTAGATGTAAACTACAATTAGTAAGCTTTGCGCAATCTAAGATTATGAAGGTCAAAAAATTAATTTTTAACGCGATGATAATTTACCAATTGGAAACATGAGGATTTGAAACTACTTCAACGTAATTGAATGTATAGTTTTCGCTAAGATTTAACCAAACATACTATATACAATCTAGTGTGCATACGAACTAGTATTTGTGAGTTTTTCTGTTCTCCCACCAACGTAAAAATATGAAAATTTTCCCTTAACGCCGGCTGGGCTGGCCATAGACTATCGCTGCCAATGCAACCCTCTGCTATGCAAAGCCTTTCCTGCAGGCGCGGTCAGCAGGGCTGGCCATAGACTATCGCTGCCAATGCAAAACTCTGTTATGCAAAGCCTTTCCTGCAGGCGCGGTCAGCAGGGCTGGCCATAGACTATCGCTGCCAATGCAACACTCTGCTATGCAAAGCCTTTCCTACAGGCGCGGTCAGCAGGACTGGCCATAGACTATCGCTGCCAATGCAAAACTCTGCTATGCAAAGCCTTTCCTGCAGGCGCGGTCAGCAGGGCTGGCCATAGACTATCGCTACCAATGCTATGCAAAGCCTTTCCTCCTGCCGGCGCGGTCAGCAGGGCTGGCCATAGACTATCGCTGCCAATGCAACACTCTGCTATGCAAAGCCTTTCCTGCAGGCGCGGTCAGCAGGGCTGGCCATAGACTATCGCTGCCAATGCAACACTCTGCTATGCAAAGCCTTTCCTGCAGGCGCGGTCAGCAGGGCTGGCCATAGACTATCGCTACCAATGCTATTCAAAGCCTTTCCTCCTGCCGGCGCGGTCAGCAGGGCTGGCCATAGACTATCGCTGCCAATGCAACACTGCCATAGCCGAAAAGGGAACGCTTCTATACGAAACCTTGTCTGTACATTATTGTCGTCTTGTCAAGGGTCAAATTTTTCTTTAGTTGCTTTGTAGCTACTTAGACCTTGGCTTGTCCCACCCGATCAAATTAAGCTTCCATTCCAAATGTCATTGTTCAAGCTCCATGGCTCTGTGAGCCATGGGTTTTGTTACCCATAACTCAGCTGTAAAAATTTAAAGCTTACAGATCCAGCGTAGCCAGATACGGGCCATAATAAGTTCCAATAAATAATCGACCATTATAGTCCTGAACCTCGCTACTATGAGTAATCTGTTTGCCCTGGGTATCGTGCAGGCTGTCAATAATGCGGCCATCGTTAATAGCCAGCCGCAGTACCAAGCCGTAGTGGCCGGCAGCCATGTTGTGCAGCAGCGGACCGGGCAGAATCTTAGCCGCAGCCAGGCGCAGCCAGGTGCGCTGGCCCATCAGATCCGCGCTGCTGCGAAGTCCGGCCAGACGGGCGAGGCTGCCGGACACCCACAGGTGCTTGCCGTCCGAGGACAATCGAATATTGTCCGGCCCCAATGGCAGATTGTCCGCAAATGTCCGCGTCTGGCCAGCCATTGGGCCGGCAAAATAGTAGCGAATGATTTTAAAGCCGGACGTCTCGGCCACCAGTACGGACTGGCCGTCCGGGTGCAGCTGCCCCCGTTGGGGAAGCTGAGGCCCTCCAGCACCGTGGCTGCGTGTCCGCTAGTCATGTTCATCATTATCAAGCGGCCATTGCTGCTGCCCTCCAGCATCTGCGGATACGGGGTGAAAGATTTATCTTCTACAGGCCCATCATTGTTAGGCATTGTAAAAATTGAATAGCCAATCCGCACTGGTAAGCCAAAGAACAAGCCTTTGGCTATCACGTGACTCTTCCAATGGATGCGAATCGTGATCACGTGACCTCTCTAATTGACCGTCAATTGAAACTGTCACGTGACTTCTCTAGATGACCGTAAATTGTAACTGTCACGTGACCTCTCTAATTGACCGTCAATTGAAACTGTCACGTGACTTCTGTAGATGACCGTAAATTGTAACTGTCACGTGACCTCTCTAATTGACCGTCAACTGAAACTGTCACGTGACCCTCTAAGTGACCTTGACCCTTTCTATGGGTCTTACACATGCCCCCAAATCGCAATCGCAATTTTGATCAGTATTTTTTAATTAGCTCACCTGGTGCATCAGTTGGTGCAGCGGATACCTGGTGGACGCTTCCGAGATAAACACCAGCTCACCGTCGGGTGTGACGTCCAGATCGTCGAAGAACGTGACGCCAATCGGATTAGATCGATCAATAATCGATTGGAATTGACGCTTGTCCAGATTAACGTCTATCAGGCCCAAATAGGCGTCGGCAACGAGTAGGCGGGACCGGTTGCTGGGATGCCGTCTGAGGCCCAGGGGCCGGCCGCATCTGATCGGAGAGAAGGACTTTTGCAACGAACAGTTGGCCGGACCGAAGCGAACCCACAGCTCCTGTGTGGGATAGGGGATTGGTGAGTCTGTCCGTATGGGTAGCTGTCAGTGCTCTTGTCTGCTTGTCTGGTTGCCTGTCTGCTCACGCTGTCCTTATCAAATAATGCGACTGACGTACAAATTAGCAAAGCTATATATTTGTGTCTCTCTATCTGGGTGTCCGTCTGGGTGTCTGTCTCGGGGCCTGTCAGGGTGTCTGTCTCGGTGTCTGCCTGGGTGTCTGTCTCGGTGTCTGCCTGGGTGTCTGTCTCGGTGTCTGTCTCGGTGTCTGCCTGGGTGTCTGTCTCGGTGTCTGCCTGGGTGTCTGTCTGGGTGTCTGTCTGGGTGTCACCTGGGTGTTTGTCTCGGGGCCTGTCTGGGTATTTGTCTTGATGTCTGTCTTGTTGGCCCGATCCCAAATTGCTCCTACTGTTCTACCTGTCCCTCGCCCCCCACCACCCCGCAGAAAAAACCGCACCGGCTGCTCGGAGGCCAAGTGAACCCGCACAATGCGGCCATCCAGAGTGCCGGTAAACAGGTGCTCGCCAACAAAGACGAAACTTTCCGGGCCGCGGACGGCACCGACAAGCAGCTTGCGGGCCGCGGCAAGGCGGTCGTTAGCCGCCAGAGGGCCAACGGCGGGCGGCTGCGGCGGCAGTTGATAAGCCACCGGGTCGATCGGGTTGGGCATAAACAGCAGCATAGCAACAAAGCCGAATGCCAGCATAGCGAATAGCAGCATGAAGTGCTGGCACACGGTCAGCTTGAACAGCACCCCAACCCGGCCGCTGTCCTCCTTGCCGCCCTTCTTTTTCTGCCTGTCGTCCGGACTGCTCGCCTTCTTGTTTCGGCCGCCACGCGACGCCAGAGCCCCAGCCGTGGAGCGCAGCGTCTCAACCAGGTCGTCGTCGTCAAGGTCGGACAGGCGCGAACCGCCGGGCGTGATGAAGCTTGGCTTCTTCGCTCGCCGATCGCGCAGTTCGGATTTGCTCGCCATGCAACAATTCGGTTTTTGTGCATCCGCCGCCTCTCCGCTCTGCCTCCGCTAATCTGAGTCTGTCTCTCCGCTAATCTGAGTCTGCCTCTCAGCTAATCTGAGTCTGCCTCTCCGCTAATCCGAGTCTGCCTCTCCGCTAATCTGAGTCTGTCTCTCCGCTAATCTGAGTCTGTCTCTCCGCTAATCTGAGTCTGCCTCTCCGCTAATCTGAGTCTGTCTCTCCGCTAATCTGAGTCTGCCTCTCCGCTAATCTGAGTCTGTCTCTCCGCTAATCTGAGTCTGCCTCTCCGCTAATCTGAGTCTGTCTCTCCGCTAATCTGAGTCTGCCTCTCCGCTAATCTGAGTCTGCCTCTCCGCTAATCTGAGTCTGTCTCTCCACCCGCTAATCTGAGTCTGCCTCTCCACCCGCTAATCTGAGTCTGCCTCTCCGCTAATCTGAGTCTGTCTCTCCACCCGCTAATCTGAGTCTGCCTCTCCACCCGCTAATCTGAGTCTGCCTCTTCGCTAATCTGAGTCTGTCTCTCCACTCGCTAATCTGAGTCTGCCTCTCCACCCGCTAATCTGAGTCTGTCTCTCTATCCGCTAATCTGAGTCTGTCTCTCTATCCGCTAATCTGAGTCTGTCTCTCCACCCGCTAATCTGAGTCTGCCTCTCCACCCGCTAATCTGAGTCTGCCTCTCCACCCGCTAATCTGAGTCTGCCTCTCCGCTAATCTGAGTCTGTCTCTCCACCCGCTAATCTGAGTCTGCCTCTCCACCCGCTAATCTGAGTCTGCCTCTCCGCTAATCTGAGTCTGTCTCTCCACCCGCTAATCTGAGTCTGCCTCTCCACCCGCTAATCTGAGTCTGCCTCTTCGCTAATCTGAGTCTGTCTCTCCACTCGCTAATCTGAGTCTGCCTCTCCACCCGCTAATCTGAGTCTGTCTCTCTATCCGCTAATCTGAGTCTGTCTCTCTATCCGCTAATCTGAGTCTGTCTCTCCACCCGCTAATCTGAGTCTGCCTCTCCACCCGCTAATCTGAGTCTGCCTCTCCACCCGCTAATCTGAGTCTGCCTCTCCGCTAATCTGAGTCTGTCTCTCCACCCGCTAATCTGAGTCTGCCTCTCCACCCGCTAATCTGAGTCTGCCTCTCCACCCGCTAATCTGAGTCTGTCTCTCCACCCGCTAATCTGAGTCTGCCTCTCCGCTAATCTGAGTCTGTCTCTCCACCCGCTAATCTGAGTCTGCCTCTCCACCCGCTAATCTGAGTCTGCCTCTCCACCCGCTAATCTGAGTCTGCCTCTCCACCCGCTAATCTGAGTCTGCCTCTCCACCCGCTAATCTGAGTCTGTCTCTCTATCCGCTAATCTGAGTCTGTCTCTCTATCCGCTAATCTGAGTCTGCCTCTCCATCCGCTAATCTGAGTCTGCCTCTCCATCCGCTAATCTGAGTCTGTCTCTCCACCCGCTAATCTGAGTCTGTCTCTCTATCCGCTAATCTGAGCCTGCCTCTCCATCCGCTAATCTGAGTCTGCCTCTCCATCCGCTAATCTGAGTCTGCCTCTCCGCTAATCTGAGTCTGTCTCTCCGCTAATCTGAGTCTGTCTCTCCACCCGCTAATCTGAGTCTGCCTCTCCACCCGCTAATCTGAGTCTGCCTCTCCACCCGCTAATCTGAGTCTGCCTCTCCACCCGCTAATCTGAGTCTGCCTCTCCACCCGCTAATCTGAGTCTGTCTCTCCATCCGCTAATCTGAGTCTGCCTCTCCATCCGCTAATCTGAGTCTGCCTCTCCGCTAATCTGAGTCTGTCTCTCCATCCGCTAATCTGAGTCTGCCTCTCCATCCGCTAATCCGAGTCTGCTTCTCCATCCGCTAATCTGAGTCTGCCTCTCCGCTAATATGAGTCTGCCTCTCCATTCGCTAATCTGAGTGTGCCTCTCCGCTAATCTGAGTCTGCCTCTCCATCCGCTAATCTGAGTGTGCCTCTCCGCTAATCTGAGTCTGCCTCTCCGCTAATCTGAGTCTGCCTCTCCGCTAATCTGAGTCTGCCTCTCCATCCACTAATCTGAGTCTGCCTCTCCATCCGCTAATTTGAGTTTGCCTCTCCATCCGCTAATCTGAGTGTGCCTCTCCACTAATCTGAGTCTGCTTCTCCGCTAATTTGAGTCTGCCTCTCCATTTACTAATCTGAGTCTGCCTCTCCGCTAATCTGAGTTTGCCTCTCCATCCGCTAATCTGAGTGTGCCTCTCCGCTAATCTGAGTCTGCTTCTCCGCTAATTTGAGTCTGCCTCTTCATTTACTAATCTGAGTCTGCCTCTCCGCTAATCCGAGTCTGCCTCTCCGCTAATCCGAGTCCGCTTTATTTCTAGTTAAGCTGTTGAAAGTTGAAAGTTAAAATCATTGATTTCAACAAATAATTCCAAAAATTGCAAGGCCGAAAAAACCTCACTCTTTTATTATAGCATCATTCATGTAATTTATGTTTGAGTCTCTTATTCTTAGCATGGTTGACAAATGGAAACTACACTATCCAATTGCTTTCATATCTTTATGTTAATTTTACCAGAGACCAGAAAACAAGGATCAGATTATGATTAAGAAAATAATACAAAGACAAAAATACTTGGACAAGAATCAATTTAACAATCTGCTCAAGCCCCTACTGATCCAGATGCCTGTACACCCTGCGCAGTTTCTCTCGCTTGCTGCTGTTATTGTGCCGCTTCCAGGACTTGCCAGTCTGCTCAGCACCCGAGTGACCTTGCGGCCGGCCTGTGGCGCGGAACCTCACGTCCGCTGTTTTCTGAAATTCATATTCAAATATTTCAAGGTCACTGTGTCTCTAAGGTGGTTTCTCAAGGTCACTGTGTCTCTAAGGAGGTTTCACAAGGTCACTGTGTCTCTAAGGTGGTTTCTTAAGGTCACTGTGTCTATAATGGGGTTTCTCAAGGTCACGGTGTCTTTAAGATGGTTTCTCAAGGTCACTATGTTTATAAGGAGGTTTCTGAAGGCCACTGTATCTCCAATGGGGTTCCTCAAGGTCACGGTGTCTTTAATAAGATGGTTTCTCAAGGTCACTGTGTCTATAAGGTTTCTGAAGGCCACTGTGTCTCTAATGGGGTTCCTCAAGGTCATTGGGTCTCTAAGGCGGTTTACCAAGGTCACTGTGTCTCTAAGGTGGTTTCTCAAGGTCACTGTGTCTCTAGTGGTTTACCAAGGTCACTGTGTTTCTAAAGTGGTTTCTCAAGGTCACTGTCTTTAAGGTGGTTTCTCAAAGTCGCTGTGTCTCTAAGGAGGTTTCTCAAGGTCAATGCGTCCCTATGGGGGTTTTCGAAATCAAAATGGTTCTATGGAGATTTCTTGACGTCAAAAAATGGCTTAAGAAAGTTTCGAAAAGATCTACAGAAATTTCCCCATGGTCGCAATGCTCCTATGGAAATTTTTGAAGGTCACACAAGCTCCGCAGAGATTTCATAAAATCGTCACAGAGGCTCTAAGGAAAGCTCCAAGGTCACGATTGCTCCAATGCCTTCTTAAGGCTCTGCCAACTTCAAGCTTTCATAAAATTTTCAGCTATTTTTCAATGTCACAAATCTCAATGCCGCGTGCCTTACCTCAGCAAAGAACTGCTTATCAAAGTCTGTCAAGCTGGCCGCCGCCACCGACGCCGCGTCTTCCCGGTCCTCGCCAGCAGCTGCAGTCATCGACATCGTCGCAGTCTTAATCGACAACTCACTTGGCCTACTATTGAAATCTACTTCATCAATCTGTTGCAAGCCTGGCGGAGCTTGACAATACACTAACGCCTTACGCCTTCCGGTGACGCTGTCCTTTAAAATTTCCCTAGCAGCCCGATCCAGATGCGGCACCCCGTGCCCCGTTGTGTAACCGTGCAGCTCGGCGTAGGCAGTCAACAGACCGGCGGCCGTCAGCGGCTCCGGCGGCTCGGGCAATCGCAGTCCGTACACTTCAGCCAGTGCCTGGCGATCGATTCGATCGCACAGCAGCTGCACCGGTCCCAGACAGTCGCGCATGTTGTCTATGGGCAAAACTCCGTGCACAACCAGGTCGGCCGACGTGCCAACAAACTGCGGCATGACCAGACCCGGGCAGTCGCACAGGACCAGCCGATCGCCAAGCGGCAGAGTCTGCAGATGCTTTGTGCGGCCGGGCGTGGCGGATTCTGGCACCTTCTTTGCCCGCAGCAGGGCATTGATGCTGCTGCTTTTGCCAACGTTCGGGTAGCCGACTAGGCCGACTACGGGAACGCCGGTTGCTGAACTGGATGAAGCCAAGGAGGCTTCCGCTGCCAAATCAGCGAGCGCTTCCGCCAGGCCATCGGGTGCCAGCACTGCGAGTTGGACAAATATTGGCCAATTCAGACAATACATGTTTACTACTTTGAATAGATAGATCAGCAGCCTGTGAGCCAGTCTATTCTCAATCTTTGAGCTGGTCTTTTCTCAATCTATGAGCTGGTCTATTTTCAATCTATGAGCTGGTCTATTCTCAATCTTTGAGCTGGTCTTTTCTTAATCTATGGGCCAGTCTATTCTCAATCTATGAGATGGTCTATTTCTTAATCTATGAGCTGGTCTGTTCTCAATCTATGAGCTGGACTATTCTCAATCTATGAGCTGGTCTATTCTCAATCTATGAGCCACTCAGACTATTCTCAATCTATAGTCTACTGAGAGTCTACTGAGTCTATTCTCAATCTATGAGCTGGTCTATTCTCAATCTATGAGCCACTCAGACTATTCTCAATTTCTGAGCCAGACTATTCTTAATCTATGAGCTAGTCTAATCTAAGCTCATATTACTCTTTAAACCAACCCCAGCCCTCAATCTCACCTTTCGGCATGGACTCATTAACATGTATCGCAGCAGCCTCATCAGCCTCAGCCTGAGCCACATCTTGAGCATCCTCATCAGCTTCGGATCCGGCCGGCTTAGCCGAGAAGAACAAAGCCCTAGTGCCGGCAGTCTGGAAATATTGCCTCCAAGCGGTCAACTGGATTGGCGTCAGCAGGTCGCACTTGTTCAACAGCACAGCCGTCTGGCAGCCGCACTCCTTGGCGTAGGCGTCCAAATCTGGCGAATAGAAGAACAGCGGATCTCTGGCGTCAACAATCTGCACTACAGCCTGACTGCGCTCCAGTACTCGCCATAGCTGACGCCAAAAGTCCAAATTCTTTTCATACGGAGTCATGGCAACGCCGTCTTTAGCTTCTAGCAGGGCCATCGCCTCGCGCCAGCGCAGAAACGATTCGCGTTCGAGCGACTCCAACTCGGCCGGGCTGGTGACGCCAGGCGACCAGGCTGGCCGGCGCGGGATGCGCAGCTGATTGCGCAACTCCTCGGCAGCCAGGCGCCGGCGTTCGCGCGCCGCTTTCGCCAGGACGCCGGCGCCGCCGCCGATTCGGCCAGCGACGGCCTCCTCCTGGGACAGGAGCCGTAGAGAGCCGCTGCCCGGCCCGCCTGAGCTGTCAAATTTAGCGTTGAGCAGCTCGGCGCGGGAGAGAAACTCGGCCAGATCGCCCTGGTGAGTCACGGACGAATCCGTCTGAGCAGGCGGCGGCGGCTGTAGGGAGTGTTGACAATTGTGGGAGAGAAATTGTTAATAACAAACAGACTAAATCTGACATAGTTTAACAGCAGAATTTCACACCTTTTAATCTACGTTTATTTCTGTTTAGGTGTGTTGTGTTCTCGAAACAGATCAATTTTAATTTTGGGATCCTGACTTTGGACATAAGATGCCAGATGGCAACTGCAAATCTGATGCCTAAAAAAACCTTTGTCTTCAAGTTTATATTTTAGTACCTAAATTTATTACACCTGCCAGGTTTTTTCATCCAAGTGTATAACGTCTACTTTTGTGATCTAGTCCTGCAATACTTGGCAAGGTAGCAAGTATATTTGGAAGAGCTAGTTCTCATTCTAGATAACAATGATTGATATAAGAATGGTGGAATATACAAGATCAACAAATTAGGATAAGACAAGATTGGGATATCCATTATTGTTAGGCATTCGGATTTTAGGTCAATAGCAGGAATTGAATCCTTTATCTAGTTTATAAGCATATATATATACAGGTTGGATAGGATCAAAATTTTTGGGATTAGGCGAGATTAGTATACTACTAAGATTAGTATCTATCCTCTCTCTATGCTCACTACTTGACATTGTGATTCATGTATATAATTTTTTTTATAGCCACTGCACTATAAATTGCCATATAGCTGTGTCTGTAACAATGATTGTTATAAAATATAACTATGAAGGCTTAGCTAAAATTATTGGTACAGTACTAATGCCAACCAACATATGCTTTATAATTTTCAATTGAATCAACTTTTTTAAGTTTTAGATATTGACATTTGATGTTATTATATCATTTATAGAAAAAACTTTTAAAAATGATTGATTACATATATAAATTAACTAGGTAGGGGCCTAAAAAATACATATTGCCTTCTAAACTATGGTATATTGGTTTTTTTATCCTTGAACTTAACCTACAAGCAACCAATCTCAGCTAGCCCATAGCAAATAGTGTTAACCAGAGCTGGGTTTAGACCATAGACAATATTAGACATGCCCTTTTTATAATCAAAGTTAGCCTATAATAATATGATAATATAACTAATATAATCTTAAATATACAATATATTAACATTTTACTGCAAATTTAAGACAAACTTTTGTTACTAGCCTACTAGTATTAGTCTTAGATAGGTCCCTTATTAAATTAACTTTAGCCTAGGCCTATTTATTGAATAGTAAATCATATTTTCATTTGACTTGCTACATGGTAGTATTACAGTTACCATATAAATAGCAAAATATTTATTTTTATAGTCAACATATAAGACACTACTTTGCACATAGTCTATATCATGTCCAAACAAAAACTAAATAATTACAAAGGCATGCCAAAAAAATTTGAGTGTACACACACACTCAAAAATCTATGCTAGTATTGCAACAATAAATGACCTTTTTTATGTTACAACAATAAATAACATTTTTTTCAGTTGCATAAGAACCTTTTGGCTAATAATTTGGTTGATTTTTATGCTTTATTGCTTATACTATTTATAGTAGAAAATGTATACACACAAATATTTGTTTAAATGCCTTATTACAAGCTTTAAAAACCTAGAAAGCTTGAAATTTATGCTTAAAAATGAACTTTTTCATCTTTTTTGTCTTAAAACTAACTCTTCTATATAATTCTATAAAGTGCATGCCAGGTATGCACATATACTATTTTCTTAGGAGTGATGCATGTCAACTGTGCATATTACTTATAGCGTGCAAGGCCAATGCATGCCCAAATTTTTGGGTATATACTACATGATCTGGAATATGGCACTATTCTAGGCCTAAATCTCTAAGGTTTTAATTTGATATAACTATATAAATAGCAAAACTGCTATTTTTATGGTTAATAAACCCTATATATACCATACTCTAGAAGGTTGAATTTAAAAAGAGAAAAGAGATTTAAAAAGAGAAAATTCTGGCATGCATTTGGTTTAGCCAAAAAAATGGTGTGCATTTGCATGCATTTTGGTTTGGCCAAAAAAATTGGCCTGCATTGGTGTGCATTTAGATATATGGCATAGTGGCCTGCTATGCTGTGGAATTAGCTTGATGGCATAGAATGTGATATGGTATGATTGCAATAGGGCTAGAGCAGTATTCTTGACTAGTCGGCATTGACTATCCACCTGTCTTGGGAGTGCTATAGTCACCAGGTGGCCAGCCTGGCTGAAGAAAGTTGCAACTATCTGCTTCCCAACACTGTAGGCTTGCTTGACCTTTGTTGGGGTAGCATCGTCTAGAAGGAGCCAAACTGCCAACTGCTGCTTGGTTTCTGGGTTGTATTGATAGACCTAGGTCTTATCGCCTGTGATAATTTCCCAGCATTGCTTTGAGGCCCCAGAATCAATCTTTTGAGCATTAACTCATACCAAAGCACTTGCTCCACTTTTTAGTCCTCTATCAGGTTATAGAGCACCCAATGGGCACACCACTTAGAGGCTCTCAGCTTGTTGTGTAGGATGTTTTAACTGCTACCAATCCAATGCCAAGAGCCTTTCTGATCTTGGCACAGGTCACTCACTAGTCCTTGTCAAATCATTCTCTAGACGGCAGCAATTTTTTGTCCACAACTATAGCAGCTAGACATCCTGTTTGAGGCTTGTCATCAAGGCTGCTTTGGCCCCATTTATACTTGCATGCAATGGCCTTGCATACCAAAAGTAGGCATACACAGTTGGCATGCATTGCTCCTAAGAAAATAGTGTGTGTGCATATACATGCCCAACACCCGTCCAACCAATCTGAACTGGATGGGTGAAATGGCTGCTGGCCAGGTAAGTTGCAAAATCAAAAATGCAAAAAAAACAAAAAATTGGGAGAAGAAAGAAAGGAGAAGAAGAGAAAAGAAGAAAAGAAAGGAAGAAGAGACAGGGGAAAGAAGAGAAAGAAAGAGAAAGAGAAAAAAAGAGAAAATGGCAAGAAAAGTCATATACAAAGTGAAAATTAAGTCGCAATCAGGGGAACTAAGTCACAATTGAGAGGAACTTAGTCACAATTGAGAGGAACTAAGTTGCAATCGGGAGGAACTAAGTTGCAATTGGGAAGAACAAAGTTGCAAATCTTGACAAAAATAAATTGCACTGGATAGGTGAAATTTTGAGGTTAGGCATGTGTATGTGTGTAGACCTAGTGTGCACTTTATAGAATCACTTTATAGGAATGCTAACATTGCATTTTCCAGTGCAAGTAAATTTGATAGTGAATAGTTTTGGCACACGATATAAGCAAACTTCTTTTATAAGATTTGTTCCAGCACAATCAAACTTTTTTGATAGGATTCATTCCAGCACAGGCATGCCATGATCCTGACTATGGATATATTTAAGAAGCAGAATCCACACTTTGGATAATGTAATATACCATAGTGTAGATCATGTAGTGCAAGCGAGAATTTTCCCGCGTGCATTTTCAAAAGTGGCGTGCACCGGCGTGCGATTAGGTAAGTGGCGTGCATTTGGCGTGTATAATGCACACTACATAAATACACTGGCGTGCCTGGCATGCGCCGCGTGCCGCGTGCCTGGCACCTGATGTGGCAAAGCTGCCAATGCAATGGTAAGCAGACATGAAATACGTATTATTGTATTTAACTTTTGAAAAAAACTATTGTAAATAAACAGTGTATAAGACTATTAAATAAATTAATGTATTAGAAATACACATTTTTAAAGATATATCATTTCTTTTGTACATCGTTTGTTGCTTTGTTTTACACAATGCAATTTAAAATACGTTTTTTGTCTTCAATTTGAATTTTAATTTATTGGCGTGCATTCGCTTGTCGTCGGCGTGCTTTTGGGAATTAGCTTTGGGTCATTTCTCGCGTGCACTTAGCATGATCCACACTATGAGTAATATATAGCCAAAAATTTGGGCATGCATCAGCCATGCATACCAAAAATAGGTGCATCACTCCTAAGAAAATAGTATGTGTGCATACCTGGCATGCACTTTATAGGCCTATAATCACGCGAAAGAGTTATTGTGGAATAGAGAAATGATAAAAAAGGTTATTTTTAAGCATATATTTCAAGCTTTCTAATTCTTAACATTATAATAAAGCATTTGGCGATTTTCCTCTTTCGTTCGTTAAATTATTTTTTTCGACAGAAACAAGTTGTGACTACTGAGTAATGTCAGAAAACGACAGTAATGGGATGCTGGGACTTAAATTTTTCTCAGAAAGTTGGATGGAGTTGTTTAACTAAAGACAAACGGTAATGGTAAACGACATGTAACGACAGTAAACGACAACAATAGGGCACTGCGTCCCGTAGCTTGCTCTGGCATACAGAGAGTCTCACAAAGTCCAATATGGTTCAACTGGAGCCCCAGCAGTTCACAATTCACAGGGAGTAATAGTGCGCAATCCAAAAGAGAATGTTTCCAAACACGTTCTGTGGGTGCATCTTACGCCACATAAATTCCTCCAGATGTGACTCGAATAGGGTGATGTTGGCCAGCTCGCGCATCGTAAAGTTTATGTCGCACAGCTCCAGCGAGGGACGCAGTTGTCCAGGAGGGACGATGAATGTAGGTGCCGCTGGGCGCCCAGCCATGTTGCAGTTCGAGTAAAATTTAATAAAATTTAACAAGTGAAGACTCAATGCGATAAGTCAAAGCTCATGCGAGAGTGGGAAGGGGAGCAAGGAGCGAGTGCAAGCTGCTGCCTATACTCCGCCACGAACCGAGTAGGTGAGTAGTGCCATAGACATGTGTCAGCAGCAACCCCATGTCCTTTCCACTACTGCCACATCATTTTTTCAATAGGCACAATTTCAAATGCTGCCACGTCACTTTTTCGCGTCTATGCACCGATTCAAATCGAAAAAATAATTTAACGAACGAAAGAGGAAAATCGCCAAGCATTTAAACAAATATTTATGTATATTGATTTTCTACTATGAATAGTATCACAAAAAAACATTAAAATCAACCAAATTATCTGCCAAAAATATCTATTATGCAATTCAAAAAATGTTATTTATGTCATAGTGTAGGCCTAAAAAGGGTCCTTTATTGTTGTAACACCAGCATAGTTTTAAGAATGGACGTGCATTCATTTTTTGGCATGCAATTTGTAATTATTCAATTTTTGTTTGGGCTTGCACCCAGCATGATCTTGACTAGGCCTATGGAGTAAAATGGCTATTAGGCCTATTATAGCCATGAAGAAAAAAATATTAAATAATTAATGTTTCTTTGTCTTTTTAAAATTTAACCACCTCTTATTTTTTGCATTACCAGTTTGTTACATAATTTGAATAGTATTTGTTTTATGTGTTAACTGTAAAAATACCTGTCATCACTATTTATATGGTCACTCACTGTAACAATAACTGCCTTGCTAAATAGAGTAATTTTATATAGATGAAAAATTTAAATTAATTGGCTTACCAGGCAAGATGACATAGACGCATAATCATTTGCATCACTGGGTCCATGTGCACCACGAGATCGTCTGGCAGATTTAAACTGCTTAGACAAAGTGCTACCTAAATTTCCCTTTGAAACGGGCATTTCAGAGGCCACTACAGTCTAAGTAACAGGAACAGTTAACAGTAAACACTGAATTCTTATAAAAAAATAATAATATATTGGAAGTTACTAACTTTGAGTGCACGAAATTCCGCTACCCACACTCTTTCAATGATATCAGATTTAGTATTATTAATTAATGCATTAAAAATTTATGAAATTTCACGCGATGAAATCTGCAATCTGCTGCTTTATATATTTAGATTTTAAGTGTGCAATATTTAGAAGTTCAAATTCTTACCAAGAAGTTGTGTTCTCATACTAATTAAAATAACGCTTTTGCTTTTTAAATGAAAGTTAAAAAGTTTTGAACAAAAAGTACTTGTTATTTTTATTAAAAAATGTCTGGTAATGTACTTTTTGACGAAAGTTTATTATTATGGCTTAAAAATGGGACAACGGAAAAGTCATTTTCCAAAAAAATTCATTTTCAGGATTCTACTAAGGACCACTGTTCAATGTATAGTGTATATAACAGTTGTACACAGTGGTCCTTGGATTCTAGTCTCATTCTTTTTAATTATTTTAATTAGGTGCGATAGAGCTTGATAGTTCCTATTTTTTTATTTTCTGCAACTTCTGCAGAGTCTGCAGAGAATTCCAAGAACTTCTAGACATAGGTTTTATCGCATATAGACATACTGGAAAGGCTAATTATAAAGTTCCATCAATCCGAAGTAAAAATCAAAACAGATCAGAGAAGATTGTTTCAAATCAAATACAAATACAGTTTGGACAGATATAGGAGGATTTTTGAAACTCGCATCTATGGAAGCCTTTTCAAATGTATACTACTGCTCTAAATAGGACATATTATTATCACATGAACCTGTAGTAGTACTCATTAATTCTATAAATCATATTTTTAGATACTTTTCATATTAATTCCAAACACACACTAACGAGGAACTTAGGTTTAACTTCGCGACTGCAATTGGACTCACGTACGCCTGGCACCGCGGCGAGTCTGTCTGGACGGCTTTCTGGACGACTGCCTTGGAACCGATATTTATTGTATGGAATGGAAGCTATGCCGATAACTATGACGCGGTCCCTGCTGCGCCATGCCCTTGGCGTACCCAGCTGTCGACCAGAAAGACTTTTTTAATTAAAGCGCTGAATAATGAAGCTCCATCATTCGAAAAAGTCGCCAGAATGCTACATTGGATCGAAATTTATCGCAGGAGCCACGGCCACTATGGTAATCCAGGGACCACTGTATATAACTGGTTGCAGGGGCGTCGCCATGGATTTTATGGTGGGGGGGCAAAACCAAGAATTCAACTACACGTACATGACTAAATTCCTACAATTCCATTATTTTGAGAATCGTGGTTGTCAGCGCTCATTTTAGCGGCGCAGGCACTCATTTTGGCGCCGCAGGCACTCGTTTTGGCGGCGCAGGCACACATTTTAGCGGTGCAGGCACTCATTTTAGCGGTGCAGGCACTCATTTTAGCGGTGCAGGCACTCATTTTAGCGGTGCAGGCACTCATTTTGGCGCCGCAGACATTCCTTTTAGCGCTGCAGGCACTCATTTTAGCGGTGCAGGCACTCATTTTGGCGCCGCAGGCACTCATTTTAGCGGTGCAGGCACTCATTTTAGCGGTGCAGGCACTCATTTTGGCGCCGCAGGCACTCATTTTAGCGGTGCAGGCACTCATTTTGGCGCCGCAGGCACACATTTTAGCGCCGCAGGCACACATTTTAGCGGCGCAGGCACTCATTTTGGCGCCGCAGGCACACATTTTAGCGGCGCAGGCACACATTTTAGCGCCGCAGGCACACATTTTAGCGCCGCAGGCACTCATTTTGGCGCCCTGAAGAAAAATTATTGATTATCACAACAGGTCACATTGTAGGGTGGGGGGGACAAAGCATTGGCATGCCCCCATAGCTTTTAAGGGGGGACTCCTCCCTGTCCCCCACCGGTATATTCTAGCTGCTATATTAAAGTAAAGAAGTAATTCATAAATACATGTACATACGGCGTATATGGATACATAAATTCAAATCAAACGCACGTTTTAGACAAGAAAAAAAAATACTCTGCAAAAATTGCTTCTTTTTGTTTTAACATATATTTTTCTAGCTCTAGCTACTGTCATGTGCGCAATGCAAGAAAACAGTCGCGCTGATAACAATTCAAACTGTAATAATTCCCTAAATTGACAGCTCGAGCGCTATCTAACACGTACACAGAAGGCTGTAAAAGGCTAAATAACTGGGGTACGGCATGTTACGGTAAATAAGGGGAAAATATTTGAATAGAGTGAAGCGGCTAGTGCACAGATTCTGACTAACGACAGCATGCTGGCATGCAGAGTGAGAGACACAGGAAAGAGAGATTGGTGCATCCATATACATTCACAATATACCATAGTAGACAATCAAATCACAGTTAAAAAAATTACCATCTAAAAGTTTACGCAAGACAAGAAGTCTACATATTTAAATAAACAAAAAGACCTTTTTACTTTCTTTTTCTTTGACTGGTCTTCCAACAAACCTGTGCCACCTGGATGGTGGTTAAAGGAAAATATTACGAGTAGGTTACATAAAAATTAAATTCACAAACTTCACCAGGCCAGAGAGAGCATTAGAACGTTTAATTAGTACATGAATGGCATATATGTGCAGTTTATAGAGGGAATAGAGATAGGAGAAAGGAGTGGTGGGGGGATAAAGAAGAAGAGAGGAGACGAGAGGAGAGGAGGGGTGAAATCGATGAAGGGAGAGGAGGGAAGAGGAGATAAGAGAGAGAGAGGAGATTCGAGAAAAGAAAGCTGAGAAGAGACACAAAATGATGACCTAAAACCTAGAGACACAATCAGACACAGAAGCCGGTTTGCTATTGTGAAGTCTCAAAGGACCCGAGGGCCGGAGAGAGAGGCTTTGTGGGCCGCACTGATGCCAGCGGGCTGGAGCTTGCCGAACCGTTTTGCGACTATTAGCTGCATGCACTCGGTACAAACTAAACTCCGACTTTAAACATGGGAAGCGTTTAAAATTATATAAAGCGTTTTTAATAACTTTTACCATTGATATGAGAGGCTATGTTCCCTTCAAATATATCTGAGCTATGCTGTACCCGCATCCAAAAAAAGAAATCACCGCGAATTGAATCCGCATCTCCTATTGCTTCGCCGTATCTGACTCGTCCTTTTTACTGGTCGGGCCTTCGCCTTCCATGCCTGGCGACTCCGGCAGCTTCATGGCGCTGGCGAGCGGCACCTTCTCCGAGGCCTCCCGCTGCCTGTCCGGATTCTCGTTGCTCTGGTTAATGCCGTAGGTGAAGTAGATCAGCAAGCCAATGACCAGCCAGATGGAGAACCGGATCCAGGTCATTGGCTGCAGCTGCAGGATGAGCACGACGTTGAAGGCGATGGCGACGCAAGGGAGCAGAGGAACTGCCGGTACCTGTGGGTGTTTATTCGTATATTTGATAAAGGGGTGAAAATGGTTACCCATGACCTAGTTGGAGGGGGCTAGAGGGCTTGAAATTTGAGTTCAATTAAATATTTATAAGATCCTAGTTTTTAATTGATCAGTGCAGGCACAAAGAAGCTCTTGAGTTGTCCATGGATTTGACCTGCAGTAAGTTTTATTCACCAACAACAAGACGTCAAGACGTTGTTCAAAATGTCCTTTAATATTTAGTTCCCCTGCGATCTGTTAGGGCCCAAACATTATTAGCGATCACAGAGAATGTCTCTTGGCCTCGGTAGTTCATACTGATCTCATGTACTGCAGTTACAACACTATAGTTGAATCTTCAGTAAGCAGGTTTCTGAAAAAACTTGCTAAATATTATTCTATTATGCTCAGGCTTAAAGACTACATTTAAATTCCAATTACCTTGAAGGTGCGAATATCCGTGTCCTGATCGTGCATCAGCATAACGCCAAAGGCCAACAGACAGATCAGGCCGAACAGAACCAGCACAATGATTAGTATAGGGTTATTTGCTGACAGCGATCCCAGTTTGACAATGAGACTGACGCTGATGAGGCTGCCAACAAAGATCAGAAGGCCCATGATGGCGCCAAAGCCTGGCTGCAACGATCTGAGCAGCGGGAGGCTGCGGAACGGCGCTTTTAACCGGCCGACATCCTCTGCCGGCATTGGCTTCTCCGGAGTCAACGGCAACTGCGACGAACTCGTGGACTCAACTTCGGACTCAAGCGCTGCGATATCAGCGATGCCAGCTGGCCGACTGTACCGCGTGATGACCACATTGCAGGCCACAATGCTGTAGGCAATAAGCGTGCCGATGGACAAGAAGTCGGCAAGCGCTTCAATGTCCAACAACAGAGCCAGCACGGCGGCTATGAAGCTGGAAAAGATGATTGCAACAATTGGCACCTGGGTGAGCGGCGTCACGTAAGCCAGGATGCGAAATATCAAGCCGTCGGAGGCCATCGCGTACACAACTCGCGGCATAGCGTAGTTGTTGCAGTACAGACAGGCCACGATGCCCGTGATAGATCCGATTCCAGTGATGATCTCCGCCCATTGAAGCCGGTGAGCCAAAAAGGCGGACGTAAACGCAGCCCGGATGTCGATGAGGTACCACGGCTCAAATAGGGTGATAGCGGCGCTGGAGATCACGAGCAGGACGGTGGTCACAAACACGGCGATACTAGTGGCCATCGGCAATGACTTCTGCGGCGTCAGGGCCTCCTCTGTGGAGACGCTGATCGCATCGAAGCCGATAAACGCGTAGAAGCAGGTGGCGGCGCCGGAGAGGACGCCGGTGAAGCCGAACGGCATAAACGGCTGCTCCCTCCAATTGGCCAAGTCGGCCAGGGCGAACATGACGCCAGAGATGAACAGCAGCACCACAACATTTACAGATGTTGTCACCGTGTTAAAGTGCTTCGACAGGTTGGCTCCGATGCTGAGAATGACCGCCACCACAATAATTAGCAATACGGACATTAAGTCCGGGTAGTGCGATATGATGTGCTTGATTGTCGAAGTATCGTTCGGTGACGTTTGGTAGAACGTGCCGACGTGGCTCACGGTCCAATTAGAAATGGCGTCCGATGTCAGAGCGTCCAGGGTGCCGCTGAAACCGCGGGCGATACTTGCAGCCGACAGGATGTACTCCAGGATGATGCTCCATCCAATGACGAAAGCTGAAATAAGGTATGTAAAGTTGACCGTCAGATCTTGTCTAGGAGAGAGAATTAAAAGTTTAAGTCTAAATGCAACTGATTGGGGTCAGAAAAGTATTTTTTAAATAATCTGCTAAATCCATGTCTACCGAAACAAAATCTTACGAAGTAATCCAATCTACACTCAATCTACACTCAATCTACACTCAATCTACACTCAATCTACACTCAATCTACACTCAATCTACACTCAATCTACACTCAATCTACACTCAATCTACACTCAATCTACACTCAATCTACACTCAATCTACACTCAATCTACACTCAATCTACACTCAATCTACACTCAATCTACACTCAATCTACACTCAATCTACACTCAAGCTACACTCAATCTACACTCAATCTACACTTAATCTACACTCAATCTACACTCAATCTACACTCAATCTACACTCAATCTACACTCAATCTACACTCAATCTACACTCAATCTACACTCAATCTACACTCAATCTACACTCAATCTACACTCAATCTACACTCAATCTACACTCAATCTACACTCAATCTACACTCAATCTACACTCAATCTACACTCAATCTACACTCAATCTACACTCAATCTACACTCAATCTACACTCAATCTACACTCAATCTACACTCAATCTACACTCAATCTACACTCAATCTACACTCAATCTACACTCAATCTACACTCAATCTACACTCAATCTACACTCAATCTACCTCCTCTCCTCTCCTCTCCTCTCCTCTCCTCTCCTCTCCTCTCCTCTCCTCTCCTCTCCTCTCCTCTCCTCTCCTCTCCTCTCCTCTCCTCTCCTCTCCTCTCCTCTCCTCTCCTCTCCTCTCCTCTCCTCTCCTCTCCTCTCCTCTCCTCTCCTCTCCTCTCCTCTCCTCTCCTCTCCTCTCTGCTATCTGTCATCTCTATTCTCTTTCGCGTGGGAGGAAGACAAACAGCTGGTTGCGCCTATTTCCTATGAGCACGAAATAAAGTTTTCTAGAGAATCCAAGTTACGTGAATTTGATGGCGGTTCAAGTTGTCGCACTCAATCAGACTTACCCAGCAGCTCGCCCATTGCAACATAGGTGTAGCTGTAGGCGCTGCCAGCTCTGGGCACCCGGGCTCCAAGCTCTGAGTAGCACAGGCCATTCAGGAAGGCGGTGAGGCCCGCCACAAAGTAGGCAATGCAGGTTGCTGGGCCGGCCTTCCGCCGCACCACCGTGCCTGTGAGAACGTAGATGCCCGCGCCGGACATGTTCCCGATGCCAATCAGAATCAGGTCGAATGTGTTTAAGCAGCGCTTCAGCGGAGTGCTCATTATGCCTTGATTCAGAGTTTTTGTTCGCCACATGGCGCTACAAAAACGCTGCAACGCGGCTGGAATCGGCATCCCTTGTCGCTTTGACGCGGAGCTTGTCGCACGATTTGAAACGGTTCAAAAACTAGAAGATGCTTCTTCCTTTTTCACCGACTTCCTGAAACCAAATACGGGGGGGATTTGTAAAGCACATTAAGCCTTAGTGTAGAAAAACTACAAAAAAAGATAGACAATATTAGAGTTAACAAGCGCTAAGCCGCCAATGGCAAAACATTTGATGAAACGATAATTTGCGGCACTATTCAAGCTGAATGATAAATGATGCGTAGGGTGAAAAGCTTTGCTAACGACTGCAACTGATACTCTTAAAAAATTCGACTAAGCTGTGGAGTTTAAGCTTGTCCTGCTACTTTAATAGAGAATCAACCAGGGGGGGGGACTGTGGAATCGACACGAGCAGTACTCATCGAAACCGCGGGTCGATTGTTCATGGAAATATCCCAAGCTTTGCTGTAGAGAGAGAGAGAGAGAGAGAGATTACAAGGGAGAAAGAGAGGGAGCAAAAAAGCACACGAACTAGGCTCAGGACACGTTGTACTTGTGTGATTTTTTAAAAGCTTGGGTGAAACAAAAATTTACCCCTATAGTACCAAAACTACTTAAAGAAACGGTTAGTAGAAAAAAAGAAAATTTTATATAATCTACTAAAAAGCGTTTTTCAAACTCACCCCATCAGCGGAAGGAACCAAGCTTACAAAATGGCGGTACTAATTGAGCAAAAATAATATCTGAGAAGATGTCAACAACAACAGACCTTTATGATTGAATTAAATTGATAAATTCGAGTGGAAAGCTATAATACCGCTGCCCGATGAAGTTAAGCGGCTGGAACAAAGAGCGCAGAGCAGTTCTTGGGGGTCTGGCAGGAAGCGAGAGTGTGCCTGTGGGCGAACAATTACCCCGATGAGACAGACTATAAAGCTGTTGCACTACCCTAACTAACGCCCCCCCCACCTAAAATCTCCTCTACACTCAACTCATCGGCTAACTACATGCGCTGTACGTTAAAGAAAGAACGCTGAAAACTTCTCCGCTTGGTGTCTAAACAGAGCTTAAAGCAACAATAGGCCAAGAAAAAAGAGTGAAGACATGAAATCTTTGGAATTTTCCTCCCCCTCCCTAAGAGCTAGTCATGGCCGACTCGTGCTGCAGTGTGCACACGTGCCCTGTGCACAAGTGTGAGTCTAAGAACCGAGGGGTGAATATTGAAGCACTATACCGCAAGTTGCCACTCAAACAGTGCGCTCAGTTAGGCGTTTCCGGACCAGCAGTTTCAGTCAACTCAGCTGAGCCACCAAAGCGACACTCCTGTTTGCTCCGACTCTGCACTAACCTTAAAGAGATTACGGCAATCGATCAGTACCTAATCCGCCATGCTAACTCGCAGTTCTGAGTTGCACAGCCGCTCCACTGGGAACTCCATTGCCGCAATCCAGATTTCAGCATTTACTGTTAGTTTAAAATCGTGAAGGCGGAACTATCAGTACCCAACCAGCTGCACTTGGGGGCGTATAACCGCTAAAAGAAAATCTGTTCCAGTTTCACAAGAAAGCTTCTTTTACTTAGTTTAAAAACTCACCCGCTGCTGTTCTGGCACACTTTGATAACCGGTTCGCCAAATAAAGCGTTTAATATAGTTCCCTTCACAGCCGGCATGTCTACACAGCCTCAGCCTTAGTTAGTACACAGCATAATTAAAGAAGCAAAGAATTGAAGATGTTTAGTAAGTTACTGCTAATAGATAATTATCATGGCTTCACCCATAAACTATTTTCGAAGAGTAAGCTATTTAAAACCCGTAATAGTTAATAATATCAACCTTCAATCTAGTCTAAGCCAGTATAGGCCAACTACTGAAAGGTTGTCTGGAACTTTTAATGCCTCTTCAAGCATTTTATTTATTTCAAATAGGTTTCGACAAAGCTTGCATTGGTCCTACTGATAGTAGCCTAGTCAGTATATGCCTAGAACTATACTGAACGAACAACACAAATAGATTATGCTCAACTCAAATATATAGATGTTTGAGAAAATATAGCTTTGTCAAGGGCAAACTTTATAAAACAGCGTGTTTGGAACATTACTGCGACAAAAACTGCACGTCTACTTGCATTGATGCCTGCAAGCTGAAGGCGTTCTGTTTTTTAGGGCCACTCAGCTGTCCACCCGACTCACTCCGCTGCTCACCCACCTCACTACGCTGCCCAACCACCTCACTCCGCTGCCCACCCACCTCACTACGCTGCCCACCCACCTCACTACGCTGCCCACCCACCTCACTACGCTGCCCACCCACCTCACTACGCTGCCCACCCACCTCACTACGCTGCCCACCCACCTCACTACGCTGCCCACCCACCTCACTACGCTGCCCACCCACCTCACTACGCTGCCCACCCACCTCACTACGCTGCCCAGCCACCCCACTACGCTGCCCAGCCACCTCACTACGCTGCCCACCCACCTCACTACGCTGCCCACCCACCTCACTACGCTGCCCAGCCACCCCACTACGCTGCCCAGCCACCTCACTACGCGGCCCACCCACCTCACTCCGATACCCCCATAAAGTCCATATTTCGCGTTAAATCGTGCCCGTTGACATTTTTTCCTTGCAATAATGCGTTAAGTAGAAAGTACAGTAGTTATTTTTTTAAATTAGAAGCAAAAGATACGGTTGAGCTGAATCCTGCTATGGTGGTATGATTCACTCAAAAAAGGGCATTTCGGCGGCATCTATGACTTGACAATTTTGCACCTTTAGATTGCCAAAGTATAGTTAAAATCTGCACTCTCTTAGAAATGGCGGCATTGTTCGAAAAGGCTCATTTAATTAATAATGGCTACTAAAGACTCAAAGATCGTCCCAGAATTTTGTCAGGCAAATCTAAAAGCAAACTGGACAACTGCTTCGGCGATGCCCCCAGCAGCAGATCGGGTGAGAAATTCACGCCTTCCATTAGCCCGAGCCAGCTAATTGCACTCAGACTGAGCACTCTCAGCACAGCGCATGCAACCGAGGGCTGACGCGTTTCTCACATTTCAGCTGGCTGTTAAATTGTCGCACCTTCTCTGCCAGTCTTTTCAAAGCAATAATAATAGATTCAGTTAAAGCTATACCTAGCCAACTGAGAAGACCTGTCTGACCGTTGGTTGGTTTAAGCAACCTTAGCGGCCCTAACTAAAGGAAATTGAAATTTTATTCTCTACCTTTAGCCGGAGTGATATAGCTATAGAAGCACCGACCGGGCCATTACAATAGCCTATACGGCTAGTCTGGTGGAGGTGGGGGGCGCAGGTGGGCATCTACCCCCCCCCCCTAGTTATCAGAGAAAAAATAAACTGGGAGTGAAGGTAAACAGAGTACAAAAACAGAGAGAGAAGAGCTACTCACACTAATCAAGAGGCTGAGAGACTAGTTAAAAGAGAAAAAACACATACGCATATGCATCACTCAAACTGCAAAATTTTGTAAAACAATATATTAACTTGACCAATTTGAACGTAAGCAGACTCTATCCGCGTCATCAGCAATTCGGATAATATTAATATCAGGTATGCAAAATTGCATTAAGATTAATTCTCTGGGCTGATTGACAGCTAAAATCGTGGAACTGGTGCTTGGAGATGATTTAACTCATAGGATTTCACGACAAGCCAGTAGTCGCTCTGCCCCTCTCCCAACAGGTAGCATAATTGAGGCCTGTTTTACAACTTTGAACTTTCATATGCACCAAAAATTTCTGGAATCTAAAATAGCTCGTAAAAAACTCATTGAATGGCGCCTGAATTGTTGAGGAACTTCTTCTAAGCCGGGAGTCGGCTAACATGCGGCCCTCGAAGCCCTCGGGTTCTTTGAAACTTCAAAATAGCAATCCCGGCAGCTCAAGATTTGTGTCTGCTCAACTCTTTCTCTTCTCTCTCTTCTCTCTCTTCTCCTCTCCCCCTCCTAACCTCTCTGTCCTCTCTCCTCTTCTTCTCTCTCTCCGCTCTCCGCTCTCGGATCTCTTCTCTCCCTTCTCCCTCTCTCTCCTCTTCCCTCTCTCCTCTTCTCTCCTTTTATTTGCCCTCTCATCCCATCTATCGCTTGTCCTCGCTTCTCTCATCTCTCATCTTCTATTCTCCATTCTCATCTGGCCCGCAGAAATGAGCTGAATTGTCTATCTGGCCCTTAAGGGAAAAATTTTTTGCGACCCCTGTTCTAAACCTAACGATTGCAGGCAAAACAGCGGCACCAGAACGACAGGCCCATCGCGATGGGGGAAGTTGATTATGCCGCCATTCGCTTTCTGTTCATTGGCGCGATTACAGCATCGCTGATCTTCAGCGTCGGCATCATCAGCCTGGGAGTTTGGATTCTCGCCGACGCGTCTTTGCTGTCCTTCTGGCTCAACAAGATCGTCATCACGGACTACGGCGCGTTGACTGTTTCGCTGCGAGTCTCCTCCTACATGCCCATCGGCCTGGGCTTGGTGGCCACGATCAGTTTTGGCCTGGGCCTGCTCCACGTGCTCCGCGGTGGCAAGGCCCTGCTCGTAGCCTACATGGTATTCACAGCGATAGCCATTGTGCTAGAGATCGTGCTGGCCATCGTACCGATGGGCATGTGGAGAACCGTAGAGACCGAACTGCCAACCTACATGAAGTCCACTCTGCAGAGCGAGTACAGAGGCATTAGCGAGGGCTCAGACTATCCCAACAGCATCATCTGGGATGTGATGCAAATCCAGCTGGAGTGCTGCGGCTACAACGGACCGTCGGACTTCACTACAAGCTACGGCACGTACGCATCGCTGTGGCACAATCAGTACCGGCACTACAAAGCCGATGGGGTGACCTACTCAGGCGTCGACTACATGTTCCCAGTTAGCTGCTGCAAATTCTCCGACAAGAGCATCACAGCCAAGCAGGACTTTGCCAACTATGAGAGCTACGTTGGCAACAAACAGTGCCCAGTCACCGGTGTTGACTACCACAGCAACAGTTGCCAGGAGCCAATGAAGAGTTACGTGTACGTTTACTTCAGCGTCATTCTGGCGGCGAGCATAGTCATGCTTGTGGTTCACTCAGTCTCGATATTCCTGTCGGCTTACCTATTCAAGAAGCGGCTGGTGCCTGCAGGTCGCTACCGACCAATGAGCAGCGTGAGCAGCAGTCTGGGGCTTCGGTCAACCAACTCGGGCAAAGTTTCGCCCCTCAGCTGGCATCCGAGAGGCGGTGGAGCAGCGGCGAGCTCAACACGGCCTGGCTACGCTAGGCCGGCGACCTTCTCTGTGAGCGACGGGCGCAGCAACCCACCCTACGTGGGTAGATGGTAGACGTCTTACAATACGGGCCAACGGTTACACGCAAGGACTGTTCAAGCCTTTTCAGATTGAACTTTTACAGCCTCTGTTCTGCTCGTCCTCGTGGTTTCTAACGACGCTTTCAAAGTAAACGGATTTTTTCTGACAAATTGTCTCCCAAACCTCAGAGTAGACACAAATCTCATGCAAGCATTTCATCTGTTAAAATCGAATTTTTAACTTATCTAGCTGGTTAAAGAAAAAAATGATGCTCCAGTATGTTGATGAACAAACTATGCCCTCCAATTTATTGTAATAACTGATCTGTTTCTGTAAAAATGATTGACATGTACAGAAACATTAACTTAAATATATACTATGCTCCTCACACCCTATTAACCCTCATACAGTGAGTCTTTTCTAATCTTGTCGGGTAATGTTAATTTTTATATTTGTTAGCAACATCAAAAAAGATTACTTTAGTTATTGACACAACGCTGCAAACTGCTATAAAACATGTGCTATTCTAGTCCAAGGACTGCTCAAGTAGAAAGACGCGAAAATAAGTTTCTTAGAACTGTTCAGCTGAAAAAGACACTACGGAGACAGGAAGTTTTCATTTTCAGCACAAAAACTAGCAATCAGTGCCCCCCGTTGGGGTGCCAAAAAATGCAGTACAAGTTGCATTTTACCCCAGCAGTCCCTTGTAAGCCTTGACATGTCAGCAATTCCCCCCCACAAGCCTTAACATATCAACTCCCCCCTTGACATCTCAGCGATGCCCCCATAAGCCTTGAAATCTTAAAAAATCTGTCTACTTTCTAACCCTAGCCTAACCCTAATTCTAACCCTAACCCTAACCCTAACCCTATGTTAATTTTTTTATTTTCCATACAATTCCTGAACCTAAAATTCATAAAAATGCATGGCACAGCTCGACTCATCATTGGCTCTATGAATCTATTTAATCATCTCTGTTACACAGACTGCTACACAGTCAGCTTTTAAAACCATTTAGGCACAGGACATATGCTATTGTAAGTAGAATAAAAAATTAACATAATATAGCGCCACTGATGAATTACAGAAAGTGAAAATTTGCCGGAAGAGTTTCGTTCTATACTACTGAGCATGCGTATATTATTTACAATTGTCTCTGTTTTTGCTACTAAAATAACTTAAACTTGAAACAAACTTGAACTCGAAAACTCGAAATCGTCTGGAAGATAATTAAAACTCTTTATAGAGATGCAGCTTCAAGTTTTAAACTTACCAATTTAGCAGTCCAAAAATGAGTTGAGAACTATTCCTGAAAACTATATAGGTAATTAATATTAATTCGAATTTCAATTTAGATAGCTCGCAAAATCGAACACATTCAGAAGGTTATTTATGCGCACATCATTCTAGGTGGGCCGGCATAGATACGCAAGTCCCAGCCAATCACATCCAAGTACTCAAATTAACCCACCCCCTCCCCTCACCCCCTCCCCTCACCCCCTCCCCAAAGTCAACACACAACGTTAATGGAAGGGAGTAAACTAGACATTGATTTGAGCATCATTATTCACGATCAGTTCAATAGGGTGTACAATGTGTCCACTGAGAGACTGCGATCTAGCTTTCTGTCTCACTGCTCATCACCTGGCCTATGTGCAGTCTGTGAGTGACTGCTCGCATCACATCAACAGCAAAATTTTAGCCATCACATGGAGGGGACATTGGGGGTCGCCCCCCCCCAAATTCCAGAAAAAGAACACTCAGCTACATGTTAAAGTTTCCACAGCAGAAAAGTGCAGACAACTTCAATCCAACTCATAGCCATAGCTCTCCTCTCTATCCTCACCAGCCTAAACTGGGACATTGTGACGCAAATAACATCGCCCGCAGTTGAGACAAGAAACCGCGGATGTGATGCCAATTGCGTCAACTTAGGGCTGAGATTTGAGAGTGTTTCGGAGTGTGGAAACTTAAACATTTTGCTCAGTGTGTGTGTCACCCCTAGGGTTGTTGACTATGGTGCTGGCGCCCCTAGGGTTGGTGACCATGGTGTTGGCACCCCTAGGGATGGTGACTATGGTGCTGGCGCCCCTAGGGTTGGTGCCCATGGTGCTGCCGCCCCTAGGGTTGGTGACCGTGGTGTTGGCGCCCCTAGGGTTGGTGACTATGGTGCTGGCGCCCCTAGGGTTGGTGACCATGGTGCTGGCGCCCCTAGGGTTGGTGACCATGGTGCTGGCACCCCTAGGGTTGGTGACCATGGTGCTGGCGCCCCTAGGGTTGGTGGCCATGGTGCTGGCGCCCCTAGGGTTGGTGACCATGGTGCTGGCGCCCCTAGGGTTGGTGACTATGGTGCTGGCGCCCCTAGGGTTGGTGACCATGGTGCTGGCGCCCCTAGGGTTGGTGACCATGGTGCTGGCGCCCCTAGGGTTGGTGCCCATGGTGCTGGCACCCCTAGGGATGGTGACCATGGTGCTGGCACCCCTAGGGATGGTGACCATGGTGCTGGCGCCCCTAGGGTTGGTGACCATGGTGCTGGCGCCCCTAGGGTTGGTGACTTTCAGAGGGGAGCGAAAACAAAATGGCAGTCACGAGCCAATAGGAAAGAAGGGGGGAAAGGGATATTAAAAGTGAAGATCGAGTGAGACAAAAATAACTGGCTCAGATTAGCACTCCATTCTATTCTTTCCTCCATGGTGTGTACTCGTAGATTTCGGGAGTTAAAGAGTTCTAACCCATGCTTTGATAATTGTCTATGGCCAAAACCGTGTATGGGGAGAGCATTTTGTGATGCACGTGGCAAACAAGTCTGCAACTTCAACTTTATAGCGCCATTCGGCACCACATAGCACACATGCGGCTAGCAACACATCCGGCTAGCAACACATCCAGCTAGCAACACATCCGGCTAGCAACACATCCGGCTAGCAACACATTTGGCTAGCAACACATTTGGCTAGCAACACATAGGGCTAGCAACACATCCGGCTAGCAACACATCCGGCTAGCAACACATTTGGCTAGCAACACATTTGGCTAGCAACACATAGGGCTAGCAACACATCCGGCTAGCAACACATCCGGCTAGCAACACATCCGGCTAGCAACACATCCGGCTAGCAACACATCCGGCTAGCAACACATCCGGCTAGCAACACATCCGGCTAGCAACACATACAGTTAGCAACACATATGGATAGCAACACATCCGGCTAGCAACACATATGGATAGCAACACATCCAGCTAGCAACACATCCGGCTAGCAACACATACGGTTAGCAACATATCCGGCTAGCAACACATACGGTTAGCAACACATCCGGCTAGCAACACATCTGGATAGCAACATATCTGGATAACAACATGTCTGGATAGACATCCGGCTAGCAACACATACGGTTAGCAACATATCTGGATAACAACACGTCTGGATAGACATCCGGCTAGCAACACATCCGGCTAGCAACACATACGGTTAGGAACATATATGGATAGCAACACATCTGAATAGACATCCGGCTAGCAACGCATCCGGCTAGCAAACGGGGTTTCCATAGCTACATGTAGGCCTTACTACATGATAGAGGATCGTCCAAGCACAACAGTGTTAGCTAGACTGTTAAACAAAGCGAGTAAAACATATTGAATTTCTCAGGAAAAAGGCTGCCTCTTAGAGAGCCCTGTTTGCCCTTAAAAAGCTTGCTGAGGTCTGTTACAACAAGTGCTCATATAGCAGTTGTGAAGACGCCGCTAGCAACCGCCAGCGTTGTAAAAGAGCATTTACTCTCGCCGTCTCTGTTTGCGTTGGCGCCTGTTGACACAATGTTGTTACGCGAGAGCTCTCTTTTAGCTCAACTTTTTCAGAAAATTTCAGAAGAAAATTTTAAGCGTGTAATGTAGACTGGGGCTTCAGTGCTTAGCTTTCTACTAACAGTGCCTCTAAATATTTTTAGAAGCTTCCAGAAAAAAAGAGAAGATAAGAAGCACAGTACTAACAAAAGTTATCTGCCATGCAGCAGCCGCTTTTTGTTTGTCCCTCGCATTGACACAGCACGGAATTGAACGCAGATTGTAACTAAAATGCTTGCTTAGAAAGCTGTTAAAATAATGATTTAGTTTACTTTGTTTTGTCTTGTACTGTAAGCTTCTTCTATGGATAAATCGATTTTGCAAGCCTCGATACCATGCTGTGCTCTGCGGCAACTCAGTCAAACGGCGACACGCACTGGCAGTAGCCTCCGCCTGAGTACACATAGTTGTCAGTGGGCAGGTCAAGCAAGAGTCCGTTAAGGTAGACCCCAGCTCTATCTTCCACACCTTCATGGTTGTTCGGCTCTCCGCTGCTCCACAGTGCAGCCGAGATGTTGAGACCGCAGCTGGCCCACTGCCAGCCTTCTGACGGCTCCGAGCTGCCCGGCAGCTGCCAGCCTCCCACGTAAACTGTGTTGACGGCCGCCACGCCATCCAGTTGCTCGTCCGCCAGCTTTCCGACTTTGTCTCGCGCCGCTGCATCACTCAGCTCGGCCATGATGACGAGTCCAGCCTCCGCGTCGCACATCTCCTTGCACCTGGTCCAGTTTCCCGCACAGCTCATGAACTTGTACTTGGTGCCGCACAGGTCGTCAGCGTAGCCAGCAGGACACAGGGCTCCCATCGGCAGTCCCGGCTGCTGCCTCACAAACAGCTGCGCTGTGCGATTGCAGCTGCAGTCTCTCACGTTCTTGCTGCACCTGTGAAACACGAACAGCTGGCACGGACCGTCGGACATGCTGAACGCCTGGCAGTGCGCGACATTGGCGCAGAGCATCGAGCACGCCTTGAGGGTGGTGACCTCCGGGTGAGTTCGCACGAACTCGCTTCTCACACAGTTGAGAGCCGTGACAGCATGGAACTGAACTCTGCAGTTGCTGCTGCAGATCAGAGGAGTCTGCGACAGAGCGACAATCAGGAAGCTGAGCAGCTTCATCTTGAATTTTCAATTTGTTCGACTAGAAGAATTTCTTCTCTACAGAGGTTTTCACTGAGACTGTGGGATGCGCGAGGTTCCAGGCATTTTGTAAAGCTTTACAAGGCAGAGGAGAAAGCCAATGACGGCACAGCTATGTGCTATCAATATCCTTAGCAAAGGATTGTTGGAGATCTCCCAGGAGTGACGTCACAGTTTGCAGGTTAGTAACCAGCGAGACAGAGACCCAGCTTCTCAAGTTCCAACTGGCCTTGTCATTGCGGCATGATGCCAGATCACTCACTGGTAGTTGAAACGGATGCAATCATCATTAAGCCTTCTTGTTGGCTTCTAATTTCGTGTCATACGAGATCGTACACTGACAAGCGTATGCGACACAAGGACCACTGTAGTCTCAAGGACGATCGATTTGTGCTTTAGCAGCGAACTGTTAAGGCACGTTAAGACATGAGTGTTCGAGTGAGTTATGAAAATCTTGAGAAAAGTATGTGTTTATCTTATAGGTTCAAACCAAAAATGCAATTTTCATTAAGTACTACTGGCGTAGTAGTAGGCAGAGTAGGTCAAGAGTTGGCGCGTCAGAATACTGGTGCATGATTGCATAAACAAAATGGTTTTCTCTATCTTTCTGACGGCTCCTCTAGCCAGATTGTTTACAAAGATACAAAGAGCCCGACTTTTCCTTGACTATAGCATCGTCAGGCATGTACAAACTCGATCTGTGCCTAGAATGTTAATTAAAACCTTGAAAAGTTTCTAGTTGGGTTGATTTGTAATGACTTATGTGACGGAATCTCAATTTTCTGTTTTGGTTCTTTTGGATTCGAGAATACGAGCTAGTTGCCTACCGCCACAATTTTAGAGTCCACAGCTTTTTGGAACCAATGTTTGGCAATATTGATCGAGGTGGATGATGTGCTCGCGTCGCAAGATTGTTGCTAGTAAAGATTTGAGGACGCCACGGCGGCTTAAGCAAAGTTTTGCTGCACGGGAACAGTTATTTAGAGCGTGGAAGTTGGCTCTTCAAACAAGCTTTACGAAAATTTCTCTGGCTAAAATACTTGCTGCAACTTGATAAGAAGACAGGCACTGCACTCTCAGTATGAAGTCATCTTTTAGTGGTTATGTCGGCAAGAGTAAGCCAAAATGATAACTGTAATAGCCAGGACTCCTGAGCAAAATCATGCGTGGGTTGTAAAGACACAATATTGAAAAAGTTGCTTTTCCTGTACTTTTGTTAGCTTGCTAGCTCAACTCACGTGTATGGCAAAGTGGCAGTTGGCAAAGTGTCTGTGTTTGCTACAGACGAAATGTTGTGTGAGAAATTTTTTTTCGGCCGCAAGCTTGAATGGGGCTGCTTCTCTGCAGACTGGAGGGCTGTTCTGGCATGGCCGGAGCCTTGGCAGCTGGACTTGAGTGCCCGGCACCAGCTGCATCGGCAGTGCAGCAAATTATTGAGAAGGACTCCACGGCGGAACTTCTTCACGAGGCCACATTGCCAGATGCGCTGAACGCGACAAAAAACTTAGCAAAATGACTTTTTTAATGTTAGTAGCGAAATCATTAAATAAGTAAACAGACTGGACTATACAGCATCCAAGACTACCTGGCATTGTCAGCTTTATAAATATTCATTTCAGCAGGAGGATTTTGGACCCTGTCGCAGCGCCTTCGGTTCCACAACCGGCAGCACGATAAGGCAATTCTGCCCCATTCCGCTTGACTGTTGAGCACACTCATTGGGTGTACAGCGGCCCAGACTTTCTAATCGCCTGGCATGTACACTCCCTGTTGTGCCTTGAGGTTGGGACCTCACGAGTCTGAATCGCACAACAGCCCCGATCCGTGGTCAATGCTTCTTCACGCGTGGAATTAGACCAAGGGTATGGGTGGGGCGAAGCTACAACTCCACAAAACAGGGTGTAATTGAATTGACACGATTTAGTTGATTTTCTCTTTAGAGTTTGTTGAGAGAAAGCGAAAAAGGCACTCTCATGGGTCGCTGGCTGGTTTGACTTTATTTATTTAGATAAAGCAAAGAGAAATTGACGCGTGGGGGGTGGGGGCGCCCAGTGTACGCGCAGATGTACATTGCACCACCGAACAACAACGACCGAGAACCACCAACCAACCGACTGACCGACCACCGACCGTCACACAGCCACTGACATCGAACGACAACCGACCGAACGCCACCAGCAAACGACCAAAGGACACAGGAAAACCGACTAGACGCAGCCAGCAGCCGAGCAAAAAACCACCAACGACATGTCAGACTTCCAGAGGTACCAGCAACTTCACTGGCCGTCGAAGATGCGTAGCAGCTCGACCACTTTGAGAACTGGCCACCCGCAGTAGGCATGAGCGGGCGACTCCATCGCGACCCTGGTGCACAGCTTCGACAACCGCAAACTTCCATTGAAGTCTTGGCAATCCGGCATCCATCACTAACACTACGTCACCAACTCGTATTTCCCGATTCGATGTTCGACCGTCTTTGGATGATCGCTCACGGAGGGCCAGAATGTACTGTGCTTGCCACTCCTTCCAGAACTTGTTCAGCAAATGTCTGGACTTTCGGAGCCTTTCGGGAAGCGGCAGGACCATTGAAACTTCCGCTTCGTCCTCTGGTTCTTTTGTCAGGCGGCGCAGAACGAGGAAATGACCAGGTGTGATGACTTCTGATTGCTCGCCGGAAGACACAAAGCCAAGCGGTCTTGAGTTTACAACCGCTTCCGCCTCACAGATTACTGTCGACAGCTCCTCGACGATCAGGAACGCCCTTCCGATTGTCTTCTTGAGCACTGATTTCACTACGCTGACCTCTTGTAGAAGCCTCCCATCCATGGAGCTCGCTCGGGAATGAATGTCCAAGTGACTTGGTGGCTGCTCAGAAAATCTTGACCTGCTTGAGTCCGTAATGGAGCTTCTTCTGCATCCATAAATATGAACTTTTCCGCCACACAGGGGCTGTAGCCTAGTAGTTAGAGCGTCAGACTCACGACTTAAAGGTCGGGGGTTCGATTCCCTACCTTACTCGGAACAATTTGTCCTTGAGCAAGACACTTAACTCTGCATTGCTTCAGTTCACCCAGCTGTAAAATGGGCGCCAGCATTAGCTGGGGTAATTGAGGCTGTGTGTGGCGACCCCCCCCCCCAGTCCTTGGCTACGGCTGAGCCGTCAGTTGCACATCCGGCCAAATTGGGGCAGGTGTAATCAATTATCGATTATTATTACGTGGGGGCGAGGGTCGGAGTCAGGTGCCGCGATGACAGCAGACTAAAAAACATGAGCTACATGTATGCGCATCCCTGTATTCGTTGGAAAGTAAGCTAACTGTATATTGTGAGTAACGAGAAAGTGTCTAATTACATTGACATGTGGTTTTTCACTGGTTGCTCGCTCCCAATCGGAACTTGTCACTGTTAGTGGGGAAGATAAAGCTGATGATAATGCATAGATTAGAATATGCTGTGGATTGTATGAAGTTTATTGTTGACCTACTGGCTTCACTTACGGTTCGAACAATATCTACGCAAATCATTTAAAATCAAATCAAGCATACCTCATGTGGGTAAACCCGCTTTTCTAATTAATCCTTTTCAAGAGATAGCTCGTATGAGCCTTTGAGAAAAATAAATTTCAAGATAAAATAATAATATTAATTGATTACGTCTGCCCTAATGGGCAGATGTGCAACCGACAGCTCAGCCGCAGTTATTGCTGGGCGCATCTGAAGGCTGCGTACGGCTGTTCAGTCCAAGGACTGGGGGTCGCCACACACAGCCTCAATTACCCCAGCTAATGCTGGCACCCATTTTACAGCTGGGTGAACTGAAGCAATGCAGAGTTAGGTGTCTTGCTCAGGGACACAAATCATTCCGAGTGGGATAGGGAATCGAACCCCCGACCTTTCAGTCGTGATTCAGACGCTCTAACCACTAGGCTACAACCCCCTTTAGAAATAATAAAGTCCATAGAAATGAAATTAGGGGTAGGGTTAAGCAGCAAAGAACTTCCAATCACACAGTATATTTGGTTGACTGATTTGGTTAACTGCGAGCCGTATTACCCAAGAGCAAGCTGCAGGAGTAACAATGATCAGAGAAAAGAAAAACTATTAAAAAGATTTTGTACTTGCATTAGCAACAGAAAAAACCGTTGTATCAAAAAGTGACGTAGCATTTGTCCTCTTTCATTTACCTTCAGTAGCTTACGGTAAACACAGAGACAATATATCCCCGTGGTCTGGCGCGGCGCTCTGATGTACCAGCGGCCCAGGCTCGATTCCAAGTGCAGCCACATTAATTTGGAGCTAAATTGGAATCTCGGCTTGGCTCTGCTCGTGCAATTAACGGCTTTGAGGCCCAACCCCAAGGCACAGGGAAGTGTACATAACTAGCGATAAAATAAAGTTAGGGCCGCTGTACACTCCTGTGTGAGTGTGTGCCTGCGTACGTATCCGCGCGCTTGTATGCCTGCTCAGGGGAGTCGGCGGAATGGGCAGCAATGCCTCTCGCCGGTTGTGTGACAATGTCGCCTAAAGTGCGCCAGGGTGCACATGCTGCAGCCCCCCGCCTCTAACTAAAAAACTAACTCCGGTAAACGCAAAAAAGCACTGATTTCAAGTTTGCAAAACAGACAGAATGAGACAGGAAAAATCAGACAGAGCAAGCAGTTTCCGAGTTTCACAAATGGAGCATCAAAACGTAAACGGGAAAAAAACATAAAAGGTTGCAAAGTCGTTACAGACATCTGTGTTCTTGGTTCGCTTTCCGGAGCAGCACAAGGGCGCATGGAGACCTTGCTCAGCTCCAGGGCAGCAGCTCAGTCAAACGGCGACACGCACTGGCAGTAGCCTCCGCCTGAGTACACATAGTTGTCAGTGGGCAGGTCAAGCAAGAGTCCGTTAAGGTAGACCCCAGCTCTATCTTCCACACCTTCATGGTTGTTCGGCTCTCCGCTGCTCCACAGTGCAGCCGAGATGTTGAGACCGCAGCTGGCCCACTGCCAGCCTTCTGACGGCTCCGAGCTGCCCGGCAGCTGCCAGCCTCCCACGTAAACTGTGTTGACGGCCGCCACGCCAGCCAGTTGCTCGGCCGCCAGCTTTCCGACTTTGTCTCGCGCCGCTGCATCACTCAGCTCGGCCATGATGACGAGTCCAGCCTCCGCGTCGCACATCTCCTTGCACCTGGTCCAGTTTCCCGCACAGCTCATGAACTTGTACTTGGTGCCGCACAGGTCGTCAGCGTAGCCAGCAGGACACAGGGCTCCCATCGGCAGTCCCGGCTGCTGCCTCACAAACAGCTGCGCTGTGCGATTGCAGCTGCAGTCTCTCACGTTCTTGCTGCACCTGTGAAACACGAACAGCTGGCACGGACCGTCGGACATGCTGAACGCCTGGCAGTGCGCGACATTGGCGCAGAGCATCGAGCACGTCTTGAGGGTGGTGACCTCCGGGTGAGTTCGCACGAACTCGCTTTTCACACAGTTGAGAGCCGTGACAGCATGGAACTGAACTCTGCATTTGCTGCTGCAGATCAGAGGAGTCTGCGACAGAGCGACAATCAGGAAGCTGAGCAGCTTCATCCTATTCGTGAAATAACTTAGAATCTTGACTACAGGTTTTTTGTAGCGTTTGTGAAAGTTTCACCAGATATTGTAGCTGCCTAGACAATATCGACCAATCATGACGCTGGTGCACTATGCAGCCTCAGGATGCGGCTAATTTGTTGGGCATGGTTTCAAACAATTAAGGAGGATATATAATTTTAATGAAGATGAGAAAATTTTCATAGCCGAGGCAACAGTGGCTACTGTGCAGGAAAAGTAGAGTGGAGTGTATTTTATGAAAAAAAGCGTTCAGACTGCGTTCAAGGGATATTTAAACATTGATTACTCTTTTTTGATTCTGGGTGCAAGATTGATTGATTTATAGTTTTAAACTCCCTACCTTTCTTCCCCCACCCTCTCCAGCGTGCAGGATTTATTTTGTCTATGGTTGAACGTCATGGTCTATGATTAAAATAGAATCAGTCTAAGACTTATGAACATTCAAAAATCGTTACATTACTTGCAGTGAGTCCATTTAATTATTTTGCTGTGCGACGTACTTTGTAATGTAAATTTGAAAGATGGATTTACATTCTCTGTCTTCACATTGAAGTACATAGCAAAAGTTTTGCTTTTTTAGTTTGTTGTCATTACCAATAAATAACGCTGCAGATTTCGTTCTTTTAACACGAGACAAGTTGCTGCTATTAGTAACTGACCCTCAAGTCACTGATGGTGGTTCGACCCACTTAGCTCCTGACCAGCTTGACCCACTCAGCCTAATCAAACAAAATTAAACCTTTTAAAAGGAATATTTGAATCACTTTTGGACAATTTCTGGAACAAAAGCGAAAACGATGTTCAACTTCAAGCTACGTGAAAATTTATGTGCCTTCTTTCTCCTTTATTTCTAGCCACTGTGACGAATATTGCTGTTCATAGGAATAAATAAATACTAACACAGACTGGGATGTTGCTACTGTTTGAAACAAACCTATTCGATCCTTCACTGTCCAAAGTCTCTCATTGAATGAGCTTCTTCTTGAGCTCCAGAGCGGAGAAGAACATGCCGACAGCGCCGCTCAGAGCGCCGAACAAGATGATGCAGACGCGAACAAAAACGCCGAATGCGTTGAGCTGCTTCCGTTTGAGCACCAGGTGAAACCACGCCGGAAAGATAAAGCAGAGGCAGGTGCCAGTGAAGGAGCCGACCAGGCCCATCAGGAGGGCAAAGTGGGGTACCAGCATCGACAGGAATAGGCCAGCGGTCATGATGAGGGACCGGGTGAGCAGGATCCACAGCCAGTGCAAGCTGCCGTTGCGGTGGAAGGTCGGGTGGAAGGCGCCAAGGAAGGTCGCATCGAATCGCTCGATAACCACGAAGATGACGAGCGGCATGCTGGAGCGGTTCGGGCGCGGGGTGTGCTGCTGGTTTATTTGTTGAGGACGATAGAAACGCTGGAGACAATGAGTATGAGCTAGCAATCAGTGGCTGCTCAACTTTTAGATCCTCAATAAGCGGTTTCCCGTCGGGACACTAATCAGCTATAACAATGCCCCTTCAAGACACACTGATCAGCTATACAATGCCCCTTCAAGACACACTAATCAGCTATAACAGTGCCCCTTCAAGACACACTGATCAGCTATAACAATGCCCCTTCAAGACACACTGATCAGCTATACAATGCCCCTTCAAGACACACTGATCAGCTATACAATGCCCCTTCAAGACACACTAATCAGCTATAACAGTGCCCCTTCAAGACACACTGATCAGCTATAACAATGCCCCTTCAACACACTGATCAGCTATAACAATGCCCCTTCAAGACACACTGAACAGCTATAACAATGCCCCTTCAAGACACACTGAACAGCTATAACAATTCCTTATGATCCACAGTTTAATCCATAGCAATTCTCCTCGAGACAACTGGGACTCAACCAATCGACAGTCAAAGGACGCTCGGTGCATTCAATTACTAAAGGTATATAAAGAGCTCATGACTAACCTGAAGAAAACGTTGACAAAGATGAGCGAATTCGAGATGAAGCTAAAATCGGCGTCAACCTCCAGATTGCGGCCGAACTCCTGCTCAGTGGCCATGCCGAATATGAGCACAGCCATGACGCCCATGATGGTCTTGACAATGGCGGCCACCCCGAACGACACAGTGAGCATGGCCGGGTAGCTGTTTGGCCGGCGCATGCACTCCTCGATGCCGGGGAACACGGCGTGGGCGCAGTAGGAGAACACGATGATGCCGAAGCTAACGGGGAAGCTGGTTGGATCGAAGCCGGGCATGTTGGTCAGCGCCAGCTGGTCGAAGTGCATGAAGCAGAAGACCAGCACGGACACGATGCTAGACATCAGGCTGGCCACCGCCAGCATGCTGAACCAGGAGATGAAGGACATTCGCGTGATGAACGTGAGCGGCAGGGTGGCGTAGGTGCTGATGCAGCTCCAGTGATAGATGTTCAGCGATGGCACTCGCTCCTTCATCAGCGAGGAGCTGGTGCTGGCCAGCAGGATGATGTACAGGCACATCCCGCCGAACATCTCCACCACGGAGACGATTGTGACGGCGCGCCGGCCGAACCGGGGCCAGACCATGGCGCCGACATCCGGGTAGGATTTCAGGTAGCGGACTCGGCGCCCGGTGCGCGGACAACCGGTGTAGAGACAGTCGACTAGCAGACAGCCGGTGTAGCAGCACAGGGCGGCGACCAGACAGATGACCCCGATGGAGGCCCAGCTGCCGCGGCTGACCGCGTAGGGCACGCCCATGATGCCGATGCCCTGCACCAGATTCGTCACGTTGAATCCGGCCGCGAAGGCCGAGTTGTTCCGGTCCTCGCACGGCACCTCGTGGATGGACTGCTGAGTGTAGCTGCGAATCTTGTGCACGCTGGACATGAACCGGTTGGACATTGTCCTCGTGCGCGGGCGAAGTCCGCTGCCGACTGACGATTGCGCCCGTTGGTGCCTGGACCCGGTGACGCCGCTGGCGCTGAACTGCTCGCTAGAGACCTCCATCAGCTCCTCATCCTCGCGCACCGTGGTCAGGTAGGGACCAGTGCCCGCGCGGCCTCGGCCACCGGAGCTGCTGGCGCCGGGGTCATTGATAACAAAG
>NIVC01001723.1:0-45000 GCA_002269645.1 Macrostomum lignano | reverse complement strand
GCGGCTGAGCTGTCGGTTGCTCATCTGGCCATCAGGGCAGCTGCAGTAAATAATAATATGATTATTGAAATGAAAATAATTGCAACATACCAACGGCAAATACTCTAGGCTTTTTTGTTTTAGAGTCATAGTCAAACAGCGAAAAATGCACATTACAAATTTAATTACACGCATTATATAATGCACAGGTACGCATAGCACAGGTATTAATAATGTAACAGAATACGGATACATAGCTGCTATGGCCGGCATATCAAGGCTTGAGCAGCGGAATGCCCAGCTCAGCCCGCAGCTTGTTTGCCTCTCTGATCTCTTCCTCCTCGCGGTCGCGGTTTCGCTGTTGCCGATCCCGATCCCGGTCCCGTCGATCGCCTGAGTCCCGCCTCGGCCTCTTCCGTTCGCCGCGGTCTTTATCCTTGTCTTTGTCCTTGTCTCGCCTGTCTTTATCTTTATTATAGTGCCGGTCTTTGTCCTTGGTAGATGATTTGCCGTCCTTGCCGCCGCCGCTGCTGTCTTTTTTGTCCTTCTTGCGCCTCTTCTTCGAATCGCCGCCGCCGCCGCCGTTGTCGACAGTTTTGCGGCGTCGTTCGGCTGGCGACCTTGACCTCGATTTGGACTTTGACCTTGACCTGGACCTGCAATGTACACGCATGCATGCATAAATATAATTTGACTAAAATTTCAAGGAGCAGAGTTTACATGTATACGGCTTTCAATTAGAAAGTCAGCGCTGCTGTACACCCCGTTTGAGCGTGTTCGTGCTCAGAGGTCAGCGATATTGGCATGACTGCTGGCTGCGGGTTGCCTGCCCACTTTGATTAGCGCCACTGCTTAAAGCCCCTTAATAACAAGCGCCTTAAGTCCCACACAGGTAACAAGTAGATAGAATTGCGCACCTTGATCGGGACCGTCGCCTCTGTCGATGGTGCTGCTGACTGTGACGATGGTGCTGTTGCCTGTGCGGCGGCGGCGATGGCCGCTTTGGCGGCGGCGAGACGTTGTCGCGGCGTCGCGGACTTGGCGAAGCTGACGACCTTCTATCGCTGCCGTCTCGACTGGCGTCCTCACCGTCGTCATCCTCATCGGCGGCCAAGGCATCCTCCAGGCGGACATCCTGAAGCTCCTCGTCGAGCAGCGAGACCCTGGGATCAAGTTCGTTTTCCTCTTCTAGCACCTGTCGCTTCTGCAGCCGCGGCAAGATGACATCGCAGGAGCGCTCCTCGCGCAACAGTTCGTCAACGAATTCGTCCATATGGATGATGGAGAAGGCGCCCTGCCGGTCGATGCGCTTGAGCTTGCGATAGTCATTATAAAGCGGCTCCAAGTAGCGATAGCACTCAAGCGAATCTTGAGTCAGCCGCAGGTAGAACATGCCGAGAGCGCGAGCATATTTATGATCTTTCTGGCGAATGAACTCGATAATGATGTCCTTGGCTGGCTGGATCTGCAGCATCTTCAATGTCAGGCAGAGAAACGGAGTCGGTTTAATGTTGCCGCCGTGTACTCCGCCGATGTACTTGAGAGCGACGGCCCGTTCAACAAGCAGCTCCTCGTTGACGGCGAAGCACTCCTCCTTCCAGTATCGGCACTCGTAGATTCGGGAACGAATGATTTTTTCTATCAAATACTGCGGATTGGTGCCGTGCACCGTGTGCGCGTCCTTCACAGTGCGATTGGCCATGCGGACATCAATGCGGTGCTTTTTGATGCTAATACTACTCACGTATAGCCTAAGCCTACGTGAGCCTACGTCAAGGCTTAGGGGGGGGGGGGGGGATGACTGAGATGTCAAGGCTTAAGGGAGAATTGGTTGAGATGTCAAGGCTTACATGAGGAATGACTGAGATGTCAAGGCTTAAGGGGGGGGGAAATGACTGAGATGTCAAGGCTTAGGGGGGGGGGAATGACTGAGATGTCAAGGCTTACGGGGGAATGGTTGAGATGCCAAGGCTTACGGGAGGAATGACTGAGATGTCAAGGCTTACAGGAGGAATGACTGAGATGTCAAGGCTTACAGGAGGAATGACTGAGATGTCAAGGCTTAAGGGAGGGGGGATGATTGAGATGTCATGGCTGCGAGGTCAGAAGCATCATATATAGTTAATTAAAAAATTATTCCAACATTTGTTGCCTCTCCAACAGGGGGGGGGGCTGATTGCTAGTCCTACAACTAAAACAGAGCCCTAGTAAAAATTCAAAGTGGAAAAATGAAACAGAGAACACAGAATTTCTCTGGGATGAGAAAACCGTGAGGTTATTGCAGAATGCGATTTCTTACCATTTTTATTACGGAGAACACAAAAATGAATCATTAATTATTAGTTCGCAGACGACATGGCACGGTCGCTTGAAAACTTGTGACAGATTTTCTTGTATCAAATTCGAGACCAGGATAAAAACAAGACAGGGACCACAGGTTTGATCTGGGTTGCAAAAAATTCCAGTAAGAGTAAGTTTTATTGTTCAATCTTTTTCCGACAGGTTTGAGCTTTGAGGTTTTGCGTGACAATTTGATGGGGGGTCAGTCTGTTTGTGAAGCGAGGAAACTAGGTCGCAGTTATTATCATAGTCTGGATTAGAAACTACACACATCTGGCAGCGCACTGGTACAGGGTACGGAAGCGGATCTTATTGTGGAAGACGAAACAACTAATGCAAACATGTGGCGGTACCTCGGTGAGCAGTTTTGTTTTTTTGAGTCATTTTTTTTCATAACAAAAGTAGGCTTAAGATGGAAAACGAAGAATGAAAGCAAATGTTGAGAAAAAGTTGAATTAAATTCAGACGGAAAGACTTGTGAAAACTTCAAATAAAAGCATTGCTAAAAGAGAACTCATCAAAGATAAAATGAAAGAATAGAAAACTTAAATATAGAAAAGCCTGCGCTGTATATGCAGAAACAGCACAAAAAACTGTTTTACTGAAAGCGCTTGATAAATTCAAAATAAAATAAACACAGCCGCTCTCCGAGAGAAAGTCAATCGTATCGAGCTCAGGCCTGGCTCGAATTACTCAAGATGTCGGAGAGGCTGCGCTGATTGCGCAACGACTGGGCGGTGACGCGAAAAGCTCGCTGAATCTGGGCGAACACTTCGTCGCTGTGGACGGATCTGGCAGCGTTGGTCAGGGAGAACGGCTCCTCCACGTAGATCTTGTAGCTGTTGGCGGTGAGCAGCTGTTCGTGAGCTGGAATCAGCTTCAGTGCCAGCTGGATTGGCAGCGGCTTGCCCAGCCTCACGCTCACGCTGAAGCCGCGCCAGTCGAATTCCGAATAGTACTGCACGAATCCGGAAAACAGTTGGCCCAAATTCTGGCAGTTCTGTGACCTCAACTCCTCCCATGGCAACTGCACTCGCATGTCAATCTCTGTGTACGGCCTGTTGTAGTCGAACACCTGAGGATACAAGGACTGCAGACTGTACAGCACAGGGGGACTGCAGCCAGCCTGCAGGTACTGCACTGTCATCAGTGCCAGACTGTAGCTTGACAACCGGCCCTGACTGGCGTCCTGCACCCCCAGCGACTGCGCCCACAGCTTCACGAACATCACAAGGGGCCGGACGCGCCAGTCGCATTTGGCGTATGCGGCCATGAGGTGCGTGTTGTAAATACCGATGGGATTGTTGATGTTCAGGTCGCAGTCTAGACCGGTCTTTGTGTCGTGAAACTTCAAAATAGAGACCTGAGGATTTTTGTTTTTTTTGGGATGTAGACTGCAGTTGCAAGCTCTTGATCTTAATAGTTTTATTAAGGCATTAGACTGTGACAGCTTAAAGATAAGCACCGAACCTCATTAACCTATGACCAGTTGCTAAACTTGTTGTTAACCCATTAACCAGGTGCTGAACATAGAACTGAATGTAATTAGCAGGTGCTGAGCATATAACTGAACCTAATTAGCAGGTGCTGAGCATAGAACTGAATGTAATTAGCAGGTGCTGAGCATAGAACTGAATGTAATTAGCAGGTGCTGAGCATAGAACTGAATGTAATTAGCAGGTGCTGAGCATAGAACTGAATGTAATTAGCAGGTGCTGAGCATATAACTGAACCTAATTAGCAGGTGCTGAGCATAGAACTGAATGTAATTAGCAGGTGCTGAGCATAGAACTGAATGTAATTAGCAGGTGCTGAGCATAGAACTGAATGTAATTAGCAGGTGCTGAGCATAGAACTGAATGTAATTAGCAGGTGCTGAGCATAGAACTAAACCTAATTAGCAGGTGCTGACAATAGAACTAAACCTAATTAGCAGGTGCTGACCATATAGCAAAACCCAATGACCAGATGCTGAACATAGAACTAAACTTGATAAAAAAGGGTCTCCATATCAGACAGCGATTTAATTGACGCACCTTAGCTCGAATCAGCTCAATATTAGTGATGAAGCGGCACTGGCACAGTGGCCGTTTCAAATGATTCAACACTTGGTCCCGCTTCTGGTCCAGCTCGCGGTCATTGATGGTCAGGCACAGGTCCAAGTCGGCCCAATCGGTGCCAAATCCATTCATAGACGAGCCCACAATAAACAGGCCGGCCGAGTGAAACGAAGCGGACACAACTGACAGCAGGGCGTCTCTGAGCATCAGCTTCCTCTCGTAGGTGGCGTCGGTTTGGCGTTTCTCAACAAATAGCTGCCAGATTCGGCCAGAGTTCCATTCGGCGTAGGCCGCCATCGAATCCGCTGGCGAGGATGATAGGGTAGCTGGCGGCGGCAGCTGGGGCGCCTGGGGAGGCAACTGCGGTGGGTCAAATAGAGTCGACGGTGGGTTAATGAACTCAATTTTGGATCAAAGTGTCGGTGGCGGTCAAAGTGTCGGTGGTGGATCAAAGTGTCGGTGGCGGGTCAAAGCATCGGTGGTGGGTCAAAGTATCGGCGGCGGGTCAAAGAGAGTCGGTGGCAGGTCAAAGTGTCGGTGGCGGGTCAAAGTGTCGGTGGTGGATCAAAGTGTCGGTGGCGGGTCAAAGAGAGTCAGCGGTGGGTCAAAGTATCAGCGGCGGGTCAAAGAGAGTCGGTGGCAGGTCAAAGTGTCGGTGGCGGGTCAAAGTGTCGGTGGCGGTCAAAGTGTCGGTGGTGGATCAAAGTGTCGGTGGTGGATCAAAGTGTCGGTGGCGGGTCAAAGAGAGTCAGCGGTGGGTCAAAGTATCAGCGGCGGGTCAAAGAGAGTCGGTGGCAGGTCAAAGTGTCGGTGGCGGGTCAAAGTGTCGGTGGCGGGTCAAAGTGTCGGTGGTGGATCAAAGTGTCGGTGGCGGGTCAAAGAGAGTCAGCGGTGGGTCAAAGTATCAGCGGCGGGTCAAAGAGAGTCGGTGGCAGGTCAAAGTGTCGGTGGCGGGTCAAAGTGTCGGTGGTGGATCAAAGTGTCGGTGGCGGGTCAAAGTGTCGGTGGTGGATCAAAGTGTCGGTGGCGGGTCAAAGTGTCGGTGGTGGATCAAAGTGTCGGTGGCGGGTCAAAGAGAGTCAGCGGTGGGTCAAAGTATCGGTGGCGGGTCAAAGAGAGTCAGTGGCAGGTCAAAGTGTCGGTGGTGGATCAAAGTGCTGGTGGTGGATCAAAGGATCAAAGTGTCGGTGGCGGGTCAAAGAGAGTCAGCGGTGGGTCAAAGTATCGGCGGCGGGTCAAAGAGAGTCGGTGACAGGTCAAAGTGTCGGTGGCGGGTCAAAGTGTCGGTGGCGGGTCAAAGAGAGTCGGTGGCAGGTCAAAGTGTCGGTGGCGGGTCAAAGTGTTGGTGGCGGGTCAAAGTGTCGGTGGCGGGTCAAAGAGAGTCAGCGGTGGGTTAAGGAACTCAATTGTGGATCAAAGTGTCGGCGATGGGTCAAAGTGTCGGTGGCGGGTCAAAGTGTCGGTGGCGGGTCAAAGCATCGGTGGTGGGTCAAAGTGTCGGTGGCGAGTCAAAGCATCGGTGGCGGGTCAAAGTGTCGGTGACGAGTCAAAGTGTCGGTGGCGGGTCAAAGTGTCGGTGGCGGGTCAAAGCATCGGTGGTGGGTCAAAGTGTCGGTGGCGGGTCAAAGAGAGTCGGTGTTGGGTCAAAGTGTCGGTGGCGGGTCTAAGTGTTGGTGGCGGGTCAAAGAGTCGGTGGCGGGTCAAAGTGTCGGTGGCGGGTCAAAGCATCGGTGGTGGGTCAAAGTGTCGGTGGTGGGTCAAAGTATCGGCGGCAGGTCAAAGAGAGTCAGCTGTGGGTTAAGGAGCTCAATTGTGGATCAAAGTGTCGGCGATGGGTCAAAGTGTCGGCGGTGGGTCAAAGTGTCGGTGATGGGTCAAAGAACTCAATGGTGGGTCCAAGTAACGGTGATGGGTCAAAGAACTCAATGGTGGGTCCAAATGTCGGTGATGGGTCAAAGTGTCGGCGGTGGGTCAAAGAGAGTCAGTGGTGGGTCAAAGTATCGGCGGTGGGTCAAAGAGAGTCGGTGGCGGGTCAAAGTGTCGGTGGCGGGTCAAAGCATCAGTGGCGGGTCAAAGTGTCGGCAATGGGTCAAAGATAGTCGGCGGTGGGTCAAAGTATCGGCGGCGGGTCAAAGTGTCGGTGACGGGTCAAAGCATCGGTGGTGGGTCAAAGTGTCGGTGGCGGGTCAAAGCATCGGTGGCGGGTCAAAGTGTCGGTGACGAGTCAAAGTGTCGGTGCCGGGTCAAAGTGTCGGTGGCGGGTCAAAGCATCGGTGGTGGGTCAAAGAGAGTCGGTGGCAGGTCAAAGTGTCGGTGGCGGGTCAAAGAGATTCGGTGGCGGGTCAAAGTGTCGACGGTGGGTCAAAGACCTCAGTGGCGAGTCAGAAACCGTCGGCGGTGGGTCAAAGTGTCGGCAATGGGTCAAAGTGTCGGCGGTGGGTCAAAGTGTCGGCGGTGGGTCAAAGTGTCGGCGGTGGGTCAAAGACCTCAGTGGTGAGTCAGAAACCGTCGGTGGTGGGTCAAAGACCGTAAATGGTGGGTCAAAGACCTTGGTCGTAGGTTAAAGACGGTCGGTGGATGAAATAAAGGTCAATGGTGGTCTCGTGGGTCAAATAGGCTGGCGAAAAAGCATAAAAACGATCGACTATGGGATCCAGCTATGCCTGCCGCCACACTCACCCCGTTGGGTTGCTGCTGAGGCGGTGGTGGTGGCGGCGGCGGCGGCGGTATTTCCATAGACTGTCTCGCGCCGCCTCCGCCGGCGCTGTGGAATCGCAAAGAACTGCCGCCGGGCCTGCCGCTGCCAAAGCCGGGCCCGAAGCCGCCGCGTTTCGGCCCGCCGCCGCCGTAGAACCGGCCAAACGATGCCCCCCGGCCCGGCCGCTGGCGGTTGCCGCCGCCAAAGCCGCCGAATCCGGCGCCGCCGCTGCCAGGAGCTCCGCCGGCGCCGCCGCCGCTACCAGCTGTGGTGATGGTCGGCTGCCGGCCCAGCAGGTCAGCCAAGGAGTTCCAAGCGTAGTAATGGCTAAGCGCCAGCGTCTGCTCGTAGCCCTGCATCTGGTGGCCAGCTGGCTGGCTGCAATGCGGTGCACAAACTGGGTAAAATTTACTCCATGTAAAGAACTGTGTTGATTTTCAACTCGCTTGTACGCGTGAATAGTTTTGCTTATAAGCACTAGGGGCCATTGGTATCTTTGAGACCAAAAAGCAATAAAGTTAATAATGACAGCAGTGCACACCTAAAATTAACAACAGTAAGCATCTGAGAGTCACAGCAGTAAGCATCTGAGAGTCACAGCAGTAATCATCTGAGAGTCACAGCAGTAAGCATCTGAGTCACAGGTCACAACAGTAAGCATCTGAGAGTCACAGCAGTAAGCATCTGAGAGTCACAACAGTAAGCATCTGAGAGATCAAAGATGAGAGTCACAGCAGTAAGCATCTGAGAGTCACAGCAGTAATAATCTGAGAGTCACAACAGTAATAATCTGAGAGTCACAACAGTAATAATCTGAGAGTCACAACAGTAAGCATCTGAGAGTCACAACAGTAATCATCTGAGAGTCACAGCAGTAAGCATCTGAGAGTCACAACAGTAAGCATCTGAGAGTCACAGGTCACAACAGTAAGCATCTGAGAGTCACAGCAGTAAGCATCTAAGAGTCACAACAGTAAGCATCTGAGAGTCACAGGTCACAACAGTAAGCATCTGAGAGTCACAGCAGTAAGCATCTGAGAGTCACAGCAGTAAGCATCTGAGAGTCACAGCAGTAAGCATCTGAGAGTCACAGCAGTAATAATCTGAGAGTCACAGCAGTAAGCATCTGAGAGTCACAGCAGTAATAATCTGAGAGTCACAACAGTAATAATCTGAGAGTCACAACAGTAATAATCTGAGAGTCACAGCAGTAATAATCTGAGAGTCACAGCAGTAATAATCTGAGAGTCACAGCAGTAAGAATCTGAGAGTCACAACAGTAATAATCTGAGAGTCACAACAGTAATAATCTGAGAGTCACAACAGTAATAATCTGAGAGTCACAGCAGTAATAATCTGAGAGTCACAGCAGTAAGAATCTGAGAGTCACAGCAGTAATAATCTGAGAGTCACAGCAGTAAGAATCTGAGAGTCACAGCAGTAATAATCTGAGAGTCACAGCAGTAAGAATCTGAGAGTCACAGCAGTAATAATCTGAGAGTCACAGCAGTAAGCATCTGAGAGTCACAGCAGTAATAATCTGAGAGTCATTACTACAGAGAACACGGACGAGCTTCACAGGTTCAATAAACTTGTGCACTGCTCATAATGTTCTATTTGCAAATGGCTACATAATTTATAAAAAAAAATTAGCTGGTATACGAGCGTTGTAACAAGTAACTGCGTCATGTACTAGTAAAAAGCCATAAATTCAAGACTCAAGAAAAAACGAAGGCTTCGAAAATAAGTCAATGCAGGGTATCCATTTATTCACAAAGTAATTAAAAGAATTTACACAATAAAATGCATCTGATCAATTATCCCAACTGGTACGTATTTGTTACACTGGACTTCACAATTCACACTGGATTATTCAAGATGTCGGAGAGGCTGCGCTGATTGCGCAACGACTGGGCGGTGACGCGAAACGCTCGCTGAATCTGGGCGAACACTTCGTCTCTGTGGACGGATCTGGCAGCGTTGGTCAGGGAGAACGGCTCCTCGATGTAGATCTTAAATTTCATAGCACCCTGCAGCTCTTGAGCAGGCACCAGTCTGTATGCCAGCTGGATTGGCAGCGGCTTGCCCAGCCTCACGCTCACGCTGAAGCCGCGCCAGTCGAATTCCGAATAGTACTGCACGAATCCGGAAAACAGTTGGCCCAAATTCTGGCAGTTCTGCGACCTCAACTCCTCCCATGGCAACTGCACTCGCATGTCAATCTCTGTGTACGGCCTGTTGTAGTCGAACACCTGAGGATACAAGGACTGCAGACTGTACAGCACAGGGGGACTGCAGCCAGCCTGCAGGTACTGCACTGTCATCAGTGCCAGACTGTAGCTTGACAGCCGGCCCTGACTGGCGTCCTGCACCCCCAGCGACTGCGCCCACAGCTTCACGAACATCACAAGGGGCCGGACGCGCCAGTCGCATTTGGCGTATGCGGCCATGAGGTGCGTGTTGTAAATACCGATGGGATTGTTGATGTTCAGGTCGCAGTCTAGTTGACTGACAGTGTCGCGAAACTTAATAATTGGCACCTGAAGTCAGGGAAAGTGCGTTAACAGAATGCTGATTAGTATCATAATTACTATGAGTAGTATTGAAAACAGCAAGATATCCACGTATTTTATAATCTAGGTTTCAGTTCTTTCTTTTTTTTCTTTTTTTTAATCTAGGTTTCGAAGCTTTCAGTTCTTTTGTTGATTCTGTATTGTATTGACACTGTGTGTGAAAATTTACTACTGGAAGTATTAGCGTATCGAAATTATAAGCATTTCAGTTTACGTGGACTTTTTACATAGTCTATGTAAATTACGTGGCTGAGGTCCACTTAACCCGAAGACATATAAAAATAGACATACAAAGCGTATGTTTAACAGACACTTTGTAAGTCAAATAAAGTTTTATTAAATTTTTTTTGTGATATAGTGCTTTGGAAATAGAACGTGGGAAAAGTATTTTTATGCTATAGAACCAATATAGATCAATGGAACTGCAGAATTTATGTATAGTTTAGAAATATGTGTTGCTGTTAGCCATGCTGGCGTCAAATAGGGGATTAGCATTAATTGTTGCTACTGGACGGGATGCCTCCATTCGTAGCTTATTTCTGATTATTCCTGATTTGAATGGTGTCCTTCAAAAACTTCAATTATCTATTCAAATAAGAGAACGGAAACCAAGATCACTCACTCCGTATCCTGTCTACGAGATACGTATATTGATGTATACATCAATACATCATGTATACATCAATACATATATACATACATGCTATATATATATATGAGTATATATCTATATAGAGCAACATGACTGAGGGTTTGTGTTAAAACCTAACTCTCCACTCCATCGAACTTGACCCCTAACCCTTCCCCAAATGATTTTACTGGTTCTTAAGGTTCAATAAAGTTAGGGTCCAGCTAAACCACATACACTCATGGCGAGCAAATCGAAACTGAAGAGTGGAAGATGTACGGGCTAAGGCCAGGCCCTTCCCTTATGTGCAGTCCCCCATTCACCCACACCATCCCGAGCGAATCCTATTGGTCCAGGAGAAAGATGAGGCAGAATTAATTCGGGGTCCAGATAAACCATCTTATAAATAGAGCCAGAAAAACAAGACAATTTTCCCAATGCTTCCTTGGCATCGGCTTCGTGTTGATACTTTTTCTTATTTATCCAATATACGCTTGGATTACAAAAGCTGCTACATAGACTGAGTATATCCTATTGTTGTACGTAGGTACATCATTGTACAGCGTATGCTCCAAACTACGCAATGCCGAACAGCAATTTAAAAATTCACGCCAATACGGCTAAAGCGTACTATGTGGAGCGCATTGTGAAGTGCACCGCAAAGAAGGTCTTTGTAAAGTGGAAGAGATATTCAAGGTAAGTTTCGAGACGCATCACTATTCTGCTATTGCAAGTGTATTTCATAAGTCAGTTTTAAGTAAAAAATCACAGCTAGTATTTAATATTCTAGCATGAGCAATACTTGGGAACCGAAAAGAGACATACCCCCGGCAGTACTGCAATCTAAGCACTCGACTTGTGGTGAGTTCTGTTTCACATTTAAAGGATCTATAAGCTAAAGATATTTATAAAATCGCTCACAAAACCTACCCTTATTAACTTTACAGAAAAATGCTTTAAAAAATGCTGCAAAGGAAAAAACGAGAAAAAGGTAGGAAAATGCGAATTTCTAGCAGCTAAGCCCTCTCTACACTGTCAGGAATATGTTAGCAGACAAGTCTAACTGGGTTTAGAAAAGTGTTGGGTGGGTCCGAACCCACAGACAGACAGACAGACAGACATGTAAACCCTGTCTACACTATCAGGAGTTTATGTTGGCTGATAAATGAAACTGGGTTTAGAAAAGTGTTGGGTGGGTCCAGCTAAACCCTGTATACACTGTCAGGAGTGTATGTTGGCTGATAAATGAAACTGGGTTTAGAAAAGTGTTGGGTGGGTCCAGCTAAACCCTGTATACACTGTCAGGAGTGTATGTTGGCTGATAAATGAAAATGGGTTCAGAAAAGTGTTGGGGTGGGTCCAGCTAAACCCTCTCTACAGTAAAGAGTCTATGTTGACTGATAAGTCCAACTGGGTATTGGGGTGAGTCCAGCAAAACCCTCTCTACACTGTCAAGGAGTGTATGTTGTCTAATGAGTCTAAATGGGTAGAGAAAGTGTTAGGGTGGGTCCACCTAAACCCTTCCGAAGCTGCCAGCAATGTATGTACGCGTTCACGTTCTGACTGACAACCCTGACAAACTGTACTTTCTCCATAGATGACAAGCGACGTCACGGTCCCGATGGTAGCAGCGGCCTCTTCGGATCTCCAAGACGATGCTGAGGCTGAGCCGAAGACTGCCATTTCGATCAGTAAAAAACGTGAGCAAGGCCGAAGCGCTCAAAGCCATTAATCTACGAACTAGTGAAGAGAAATTTATGAAGAAAGCGTCCGGTATGCTTGCCTCCAAACATCTTTCTGACAAACGGCGACCGACTAAGATCGGCGCTGATAGCCAGAGACCGACTAAGAGCGGCTCTGATAGCCAGAGACCGACTAAGATCGGCTCTGATAGTTAGAGACCGACTAAGAGCGGCTCTGATAGCCAGAAACCGACTAAGATCGGCTCTGATAGCCAGAGACCGACTAAGAGCGGCTCTGATAGCCAGAGACCGACTAGGAGCGGCGCTGATAGTTAGAGACCGACTAAGAGCGGCTCTGATAGCCAGAGACCGACTAAGAGCGGCTCTGATAGCCAGAGACCGACTAGGAGCGGCGCTGATAGCCAGAGACCGACTAAGATCGGCTCTGATAGTTAGAGACCGACTAAGAGCGGCTCTGATAGCCAGAGACCGACTAAGATCGGCTCTGATAGCCAGAGACCGACTAAGATCGGCTCTGATAGCCAGAGACCGACTAAGAGCGGCGTTGATGACCAAAGACCGACTTAGAAATTCGTTGCTAATTGTGGAAATGCCGCATCATATTCCCGTCGAAGTCCGCCCATTTCTGCTAGATGTGCGCCATCTCGTCCTTGTTGCAGTAGTTGAACGCAGAAGGTTGATTTGGATGCGACGGACGAAGATGATAGTGATACCGAGGCATTTTTTAATTGCAGAATTTCAGAAAAATGTATGGACGGATACTTCACGGCTGAATGTAGCGTAGCTGACGTCTCAGAGGCTGAGAGTATTATTGATTTAGTGATATCGAGCTTCATCCATTGTCTTACTTCGATAGTGATTTGCATCCTTCGCTAAAAGATTTTGTTTATGCTTGCAGTAATGAAGAGTATCCGGCTGCTATGAAGCCAGTAGTTCGCTCTTTCGAGAAGAAGCGCCATAACTGCTTTTTTCTGCAACCAGTTGTTGTCGAAAATCCGTCGGCATACTACTCATGTTCATGGCTCTGAACTAGATGTACAGCGAGCTCTTTCACATGTAGCAAATTCTGAAGGTAACCCTCTGGTAAATAAACCAGATAACACCACAAGATAACATTCGCTCAAACAAGATAACATGCTCTATTCCGGTTATGCAAAATGTTTATCTTGTATGAATCCTGTTTGCGAGACGAAATCTTACGTTTCCTTGCTTCAAACAAGATTCAAATAGGATTCACTGATCAGGTAACAGTCAGGTAATTCATGCGAATCCTGCAGGGAAACATCATGTTATCCTGTTTGTTATCTTGTTTGTTATCCTAGGTCTGACAAACAAGATTCACTGACCAGGTAACAGTCGGGTAATTCATGCGAATCCTGCAGGGAAACATCGTGTTATCCTGTTTGTTATCTTGTTTGTTTTCCTGTCTGACAAACAAGATTCACTGACCAGGTAACAGTCGCGTAATTCATGCTCTTAAGACTCGTTGTGTTTTCTATATAGATAAACTAAACGTCTTTTTAGCTGCTATAGTTCTCTTAAATTCCGATGTATATATGATTATGCTTTTGTATTAAATTACGCATATTTTCTCGAAAGTAAATGCTCGTAAATTTCAACTTTAAGGGGTTAAAATATTCACTGGAAATACGAGTACAAGAAGTGACTATCTTCCTCCTTTCCTAATCCTGTCAATCCATACACCTCCTTATTACAGGTTACAACATGGCAATGGACAGACTGCGTCTTCTTGGTGACTTTGCTCACAACATTGCCGTACTCAAGAAGGAGAAGGATGGAGGAATCATTGTCTGCCGGGAAAGAACCGATGGTCGCAGACCTGAAGACTCGAATGACTACATTCCGAGCATACACTGCTTCGGATTTTTTGACGGACGAGAGATCAGCCGACACTGGAGCCGCTGCCGATACAAACCAGTGTCTGAAGCTACGTGTCGGTCAGATCCAGCCTCACAAGGTCGCTGCTTACTACTTTCTTTTTGTCTTCCATCGCAATATCCTAAAGACTATCAAGATTTATTAACCAAGATGAAAAAATGGTTCGAAAGCTACACAGCAGGAAAGACAGACTGATAAATAGTAACAACCAAAATGAGGGAGCTTGCTCGTTTATTAATTGCTCACAGAAAACGTGTGAGTCAGCCGTCAATTAATCTGGAGAATATTTTAACTGCTGCAAACTTCGATGATCTTGTTGTCGCGACAAAGCAAGTAGCAGGTTTTTTTAGAAAGCAGACAGATGCAACTTCATATAGCTTGACGTTCCATCCATAGCTTTGAAAATAGGCTTTCATTTAAAAACTGCTGCAGAAATTTCGTTAGTCTCCGCTTTAAAGGCTGATCTTCCCACTAAAGTCGAGGAAAGACGTAACTTTATAACTATCTGTCTTTGAAAGCATTTGGAAGCGAAAGGTATCCACCATTGCACTTTTAACACTGAAGGAGAGAAAGTCGGACAAATATGACACTTTGCCTCTGACGGAAGATATCAAGACTATTACATACTTTCTCAAGCACTCGTTAAGTGAGCAGAGAATTCAAGATTTGGCTGAGCCTGCATTATGGAAAAAGGCAGCTGAACTTATTGCAGTTCGACTCATGATTTTTAATAGAAGACGACCTTCTGAAACTTTTTGATTGACTTTACAGAACTGGGAGGCCGCAAAAAGGTCAAACAAAATGAAAATGACGACACGACACAAACTGTTCTCGGTGATAACAAATAAAAGACCGAATGTTACTTCCACAGGTTCGTGGAAAGCGAGCGGAAAATCCTGTGCCTCTACTCGTGCCTACAGAAGTCGGTCTGCTAATTGATGGTCTTATCAGCGCTCGTCCTTGTCCCGAAAAAAACGAATACGTCTTTAGTCAGCTGAATGGCCTGTGGTACATGTCTCTTTTTGAAGCCATTCAAAACGTTGTCTCATCCTGCCAAGAGCTAAGGCATCCTGAGTGACTAACTTCGACAAAGTTACGAAAGTATGTTGCAACTGCGTCCCAAGTGCTGGAGCTGAATGAGAATGAATTAGGCTGGCTTTCGAGGCACCTGGACCATAGCATCAAGGTCATGCTTGGGCGCAACCTTGGGATTCACTCGGCCGTTTCTATTGGCAACACACACATGTAAGTCGCTATTGGACGGAATAGTAGTCACGTGACTGCTCTCAGCCAATAGCGACTTACATGTGTGTGTTGCCAATAGAAACGGCCGGGTGATTCCCAAGGTTGCGCATGTATGATCAAGGTGCATTACACTTTTTATCGTTTACATAAGAACGATCGAGCTGGGTCGGATCGATCGAGTTGGGCAAACTCATGTTGGCGATCGAGGCAGGAAAGCTGGGGCAACTGAAAGGCAAAACGCTGGAAGAAATAAAGATTAACGACACTGATGCCGACTTAAAAGAATCGGAGGGATTCTTTTATCATTCTATCATTCTTTTATATTTACCTCTATCACTTAAGGAGAACGAAAATCCAGTGCAACAATCCGACGAGCTTGATCATCTTTGCGCACCTCTATCACTTAAGGAGAACGAAAATCCAGTGCAACAATCCGACGAGCTTGATCATCTTTGCGCACCTCTATCACTTAAGGAGAACGAAAATCCAGTGCAACAATCCGACGAGCTTGATCATCTTTGCGCACCTCTATCACTTAAGGAGAACGAAAATCCAGTGCAACAATCCGACGAGCTTGATCATCTTTGCGCACCTCTATCACTTAAGGAGAACGAAAATCCAGTGCAACAATCCGACGAGCTTGATCATCTTTGCGCACCTCTATCACTTAAGGAGAACGAAAATCCAGTGCAACAATCCGATGAGCTTGATCATCTTGGCACACCTCTATCACTTAAGGAGAACGAAAATCCAGTGCAACAATCCGATGACCTTGATCATCTTTGCGCACTAAAGGCTTAAGCGCACCTCTATCACTTAAGGAGAACGAAAATCCAGTGCAACAATCCGATGACCTTGATCATCTTTGCGCACTAAAGGCTTAAGCGCACCTCTATCACTTAAGGAGAACGAAAATCCAGTGCAACAATCCGATGACCTTGATCATCTTTGCGCACTAAAGGCTTAAGCGCACCTCTATCACTTAAGGAGAACGAAAATCCAGTGCAACAATCCGATGAGCTTGCATTAAAGGCTTAAGCGCACCTCTATCACTTAAAGCCTACTGATTCTGAAAGTGAGGACTTTCTTTATAAGCCTCCTGCTGAAATAAAAAGAAGTGGCAACTCTGTGAAGAAAGTGAAGCAGTTGCATGTTAACTGGTTAGCAGAAGAGGAGGCAGCATTCAGACGCGCTTTTCCCAGGATGCTCGAAGAATCAGGAGGCAAGGTGCCAGGTCTGCAAGCCTTGCAGCAACTTAAGCAAGCGGGATGAGCCGGCTCTGAAAGACTGGCCAGTTCTGAAGCTGAAGAGCAAATTCTTCAATGAAGTACAGAAGCTCCGAAAGCAGTGATTGGTTCAAATGGCTCATAAAACTGTTAAATCTTGACAAATTCTCTGTACTCCAATTTTTGTCAATTTTTTAAAATACGATTAGTGTTGGCTATAGCTTCAAGTTATTTCCGAATTCAGCTAGAAAACCTCTTTAGTAGTGTCAAGTAAAACGAATGTATCTTAACATTTATGCGTTCTTATACATTTTTCTGTGCCAGATTGGGTGATTTTTTACTTAAAATATCGATTGACTAGCTGAAAACCTCAAACCTGTAAATGAGCCAAATGAGTATAGCTGTTCAGCTTTGTAATGTAGAGGCCTTGAGATTAACTAGCTTCACTTCGGCGAACATCTTTCATTTTCAACTATAAATAATTCCATGTATAATTAATGCTGCTTATTTGCTTAACTTCGTCTGTCTGTCTGTCTGTCTGTCTGTCTATCTGTCTGTCTGTCTGTCTGTCTGTCTGTCTGTCTGTCTGTCTATCTGTCTGTCTGTCTGCCTGTTCGCTATGGACTCCCAAACCGCTCAGCCAAATGACTCCAAATTTTCCTCCCACCCTAAACTCACTACAATTTTTTAGGCTAATTAAAAGTTACAAAACTCAAGCAGGATACCTAAAAGTACAAAGAACTGCCAAAAAGGTGCAATTTTTTACTAGATCTTCGAAAGCGTTGCTGCAATTTTACAAATCCGATTCAAATTCGACACACAAACAGTCAAACTGTTTTGACACAATCCTGTAAAATTTCGAGTTTGTGCACTTTAAACGATGTGCTTACCTTAGCGTGAATCAGCTGGACACTGTTGAGAAATCTGCACTGCCTTAGCGGCTTAAGCATCATTGTGAGCACAGCCGCAGCCTCCCGTTTCTGATGCAGCTCCTGACTGGTAAGCATCAAGCAGAGATCCAGATCCGTGCTATTCGTGCCGAATCCGTTCAGCGACGAACCGACAATGAAAATGCCAGCCGACTGAAATGTCGGCGACACAATCGACTGTAGAGTGTCTCTCAGCAGCAGCTTCTTGGCGTAGGTGGCGTCGGTCTGACGTTTCTCAACGAACAGCTGCCAGATTCGATTGGAGTTAAAATCTGCGTATGCCGCAGCCGCAGTCTCCGCCTGCGTTGGATTTGAAGCTGCTCGGTTGCCATGGAAACTACTGCTGCTGGTGGGGTTGGCACTGGAGCCGAGCTGTTGCAGAAAGCTTCGCTTGTCCTGGTCAGAATTTGGCAATGAAATTCTGCCACCTCGGTTGCCATGGTAACGAGAAACAAAGCCTCCGTTGCCATGATATCCACTGACACCGCCTCTGTTGCCATAGTAACGATTACCGCCACCTTTGTTACCATGGTAACGACTGACGCCAGCTACGTTGCCATGGTAGTTACTGACGCCGTCTCTGTTGCCCTGGTTGCTATGGTAACTAGCAGAGTTGCGACCAGGCCCAGCACTCTGATGATTGCCGCGCATAAATTAACTGGAACATGAGAAATATGACGAATAAAAAAATTATAGCACAAAATCCAACTTAGAAATATCTTAATTCACATCCCGATCGGCTCTACTGAAACCCGACTCGATTTTTACTCTTATTTTTATATTATACTTAAAAAAAGATTTTTGGAAAAAATAAATAAAAATTGGCTGGATTATTATAGAACCTCGAAATTCAAATTTATTAATAGCGATATTTTTATTTATTTTATACCCAAGTATTAAAAAATTCTTTAAAAACTAATTAATCCACGATATGGCATGCGACTTTGATTCCACACGCACTTCAAACAAAATAAAAGAACTATGTAGTAACAAAAATATCGCGGCGCTTATATAAATAAGCAAGGTAATTAAATAATAAATAAATAGTCTAAACTGCAACCAATCTAGGCCAACTTTGCAAGGGGAAACTACTGTAAGTAGGCATTATCCTGATATGTAAAACAGCTGAATGCAACCAATCTAGGCCAACTTTGCAAGGGGAAACTACAGTAAGTAGGCATTATCCTGATATGTAAAACAGCTGAATGCAACCAATCTAGGCCAACTTTGCAAGGGGAAACTACAGTAAGTAGGCATTATCCTGATATGTAAAACAGCTGAATGCAACCAATCTAGGCCAACTTTGCAAGGGGAAACTACTGTAAGTAGGCATTATCCTGATATGTAAAACAGCTGAATGCAACCAATCTAGGCCAACTTTGCAAGGGGAAACTACTGTAAGTAGGCATTATCCTGATATGTAAAACAGCTGAATGCAACCAATCTAGGCCAACTTTGCAAGGGGAAACTACTGTAAGTAGGCATTATCCTGATATGTAAAACAGCTGAATGCAACCAATCTAGGCCAACTTTGCAAGGGGAAACTACAGTAAGTAGGCATTATCCTGATATGTAAAACAGCTGAATGCAACCAATCTAGGCCAACTTTGCAAGGGGAAACTACTGTAAGTAGGCATTATCCTGATATGTAAAACAAAAATGGACAAATTAGCACAGCAACTCAATTACAAAGACAATAATAATAAATAGACTAGCAAAAAGGTGTATAAAAAACTGCGTTTGTAGTCAGGTAGAAAACGGTAGGGAGCATAGTAGTGCCTAGTGCGTTAGTAACAGCCGTCGCTAAGGCAATTAAACAGAGGGTAGAAATGCAAAATAAGAACAAGCGCACCTGGTCTTACAGCAGAGACTGAACTAGATAACAAGTACAGACGTGGTAGAAGTAAAAAAAGCACTCCTTAATATACAATACCAACTTCAGACAATGTGATAAAAATATGAATAATGAATCAATACAGGCATAAAAATTCCTGATTGTTATCAATTTAAATTGTAATATATATTCTGTGAACTAAATATATTGCAATATAGTTGATTGAGTAAAGTAAAACAGCTTTTCAGACAAAATATTCTCCGTGTACTAGTCTGCGACACTGTCGGTGCCTTTTCCTCCGTCGACATTGTCGATGTCTTTTCTTCCGTCGACATTCTCGATGTCTTTTCCTCCGTCGACATTGTCGGTGCCTTTTCCTCCGTCGACATTGTCGGTGCCTTTTCCTCCGTCGACATTGTCGGTGCCTTTTCCTCCGTCGACATTGTCGGTGTCTTTTCTTCCGTCGACATTCTCGATGTCTTTTCCTCCGTCGACATTGTCGGTGTCTTTTCCTCCGTCGACATTGTCGATGTCTTTTCCTCCGTCGACATTGTCGGTGCCTTTTCCTCCGTCGACATTGTCGGTGACCTTTCTTCCGTCGACATTGTCGATGCCTTTTTCTTCGTCGACTTTTCCGGTGCACGTTTGATCATTGACATTGTCGGCGAGCTTATGGTTCACCCGGTGAAAGCTGCTCTTGCCAACGCACTGGGCAAAGCTGGGCTCAGCATCGTCTACAGGACTGATAAACTGCGACTTCGTATTCGCCTCAGTAGCGATGGGGCCCAGCAAAGCGCCGCCATTCAGCCGGTTTGCGTTGGCGTCTTCGGCGCACAGCCGGCTGAAGCCGTCGTCTTCCATCGTCCTGTGCGGCAGTTGAATTTATTGCGCTATGTAGATACTCGTAGTAGACAACTGCGCACTGCGTCTTTAAAAGTTTGCACATCATTTGGATACGTTTAGACAGCCATTCCCAGTCACCATTCATGACTTCAAGGAAACCATTTATAGGTCTCCATACATCACAGACACCCTTCATCCATCACAGACACCCTTCATCCATCACAGACACCCTTCATCGATCAGATACCCCCCATCCATCGAAGACACCCTTCATCCATCACAGACATCCCCATCCATCACAGACACCCCCATCCATCACAGACACCCCCATCCATCACAGACAGCCCTTCATTCATCACAGACAGCCCTTCATCCATCACAGACAGCCCTTCATCCATCACAGACACCCCCACCCATCGCAGACAACCTTCATCATCCATCACAGACAACCCCATCCATCGCAGACAACCTTCATCATCCATCGCAATCACCCTTCATCCATCACAGACACCCCCATCCATCGCAGACAACCTTCATCATCCATCGCAAACACCCCCATCCATCACAGACACCCCCATCCATCGCAGACAACCTTCATCATCCATTACAGACACCCCCATCCATCACAGGGGATGCTTTCACAAGGTCGAAATTTCACAACATCGAAAACTTAATATAGCAAGAACTATGCAGTAGTTTTCATCGTTGTGAAATTTCGACCTTGTGAAAGAAGGTGCTTTCGACGTTGTGAAATTTCGACCTTGTGAAAGAAGGTGCTTTCGACGTTGTGAAATTTCGACCTTGTGAAAGAAGGTGCTTTCGACGTTGTGAAATTTCGACCTTGTGAAATTTCGACCTTGTGAAAGAAGGTGCTTTCGACGTTGTGAAATTTCGACCTTGTGAAAGAAGGTGCTTTCGACGTTGTGAAATTTCGAGTTTGTGAAACCCCCCATCACAGATACCTCATTCATCAGAGACGCCCCATTCATCAGACAGCCCTTCATTCATCACAGACACCCCCATCCATCACAGACACTCTTCATCCATCACAGACACACCCCATCCAGCACAGACAGCTCTTCATTCATCACAGACACCCCCATCCATCACAGACAGCTCTTCATCCATCATAGACACCCCCATCCATCACAGACACTCTTCATCCATCACAGACACACCCCATCCAGCACAGACACCCTTCACCCATTCCAAGGATACATCCAAGACACCAAAGATCTCAAACCAACGCCCAGCTCAGTCAGCAATGCAACTCACCCGTCCAAGCAGCAGCCAACAGCGGCCAGTCCGGCCTCCTCGGCTCGAACCAGCATCGACTGCAGGTGAGCAACTCGCAGCCTCAACGAGGCGACTTCGTCGCGCAATAGGCTGCACACTCGGCGACTGTGACGAAGCTCCGCTATGGAAGCGAATCGAGGCTCAGCGGCATCGCCCTCGCCTTCGCCCTCCTCATTGTTATTATTGTCAACTTCGGCCAGGGCGCGTCGCAGTCGCCGAGTCTCGGCTTCGCTGACGGCTAGACGAGTTTCAGCCAGCTGCCGCCGGGACCATTCAACGGAGTTCGCGGCCAGCAGGCGTTCGATCTCTCGGCGCGCTCTGGTCAGCTCGGCGGCCACTTCGGCCACTTCGGCTTCGGCCAATTCTACATCGCTGGCATTGTTGTCATCGTCGGGTCCTTGATTGCGACAGGCCGACTGCGGCTGCTGCGACTGCTGTCGGATAGCGCGCAACTGGTGACGCTTCTTGCTGAGAGCGGCGTGCAGACGCTCGACTGTGCGAGCCAGGCGACCGCTCTCGGCCTGGCATTGGCAGGGCAGTTTGGGGCTCATGATACTGTTGGTTCTGTGTTCTCAGCCTATGTACGAGTGTCTCTCGCTCATCTCTTTCGTCGGCCTTACAATCAATTTTTAGGATTTCCTAATTACCTCTGCCTAGCATCAGGGCTGTCAAACAAATTTGTTAGTGAGTCTCAATAACTGAATGACTCCAATGCAGTCAGGGACCCTGAACCATTGATCTTCTTTAGTTCGAATGTCATTCTTTAAGAACTGATACCGACTCTCCGATACCTTCAGGGACTCTCAGATACCTTCAGAGACTTTCAGACACCTTTATGAACTCTTAGATATCTTCAGAGACTCTCAGATGCCTTTAGAGACTTTCAGACACCTTTATGAACTCTTAGATATCTTCAGAGACTCTCAGATACCTTTAGAGACTTTCAGACACCTTTATGAACTCTTAGATATCTTCAGAGACTCTCAGATGTCCTCAGAGACTTTCAGATGCCCTCAGAGACTCTCAGATGCCCTCAGAGACTCTCAGATGCCCTCAGAGACACTCAGATGCCCTCAGAGACTCTCAGATGCCCTCAGAGACTCTTAGATGCCCTCAGAGACTCTCAGATGCCCTCAGACTCTCAGATGCCCTCAGATGCCCTCAGACTCTCAGATTCCGTCAGAGACTCTCAGATGCCCTCAGAGACTCTCAGATGCCCTCAGAGACCCTCAGATGCCGTCAGAGACTCTCAGATGCCCTCAGACTCTCAGATGCCCTCAGAGACTCTCAGATGCCCTCAGAGACTCTCAGATGCCCTCAGACTCTCAGATGCCCTCAGAGACTCTCAGATGCCCTCAGAGACTCTCAGATGCCCTCAGAGACTCTCAGATGCCCTCAGAGACTCTCAGATGCCCTCAGATGCCCTCAAAGACTCTCAGATACCCTCAGAGACTCTCAGATGCCCTCAGAGACTCTCAGATGCCCTCAGAGACCCTCAGATGCCGTCAGAGACTCTCAGATGCCCTCAGACTCTCAGATGCCCTCAGAGACTCTCAGATGCCCTCAGAGACTCTCAGATGCCCTCAGACTCTCAGATGCCCTCAGACTCTCAGATGCCCTCAGACTCTCAGATGCCCTCAGAGACTCTCAGATGCCCTCAGAGACTCTCAGATGCCCTCAGAGACTCTCAGATGCTCTCAGATGCCCTCAAAGACTCTCAGATACCCTCAGAGACTCTCAGATACCCTCAGAGACTCAGATGCCCTCAGAGACTCTCAGATGCCCTCAGAGACTCTCAGATGCCCTCAGAGACTCTCAGATGCCCTCAGAGACTCTCAGATGCCCTCAGAGACTCTCAGATGCCCTCAGAGACTCTCAGATGCCCTCAGAGACTCTCAGATGCCCTCAGACTCTTAGATGCCCTCAGAGACTCTCAGATGCCCTCCGAGACTCTCAGATGCCCTCAGAGACCCTCAGATGCCCTCAGAGACTCTCAGATGCCCTCAAAGACTCTCAGATACCCTCAGAGACTCACAAACACACCCCCAAAGACTCTTAAATACCTTCAGGGACTCCAACACCTTCAAGGAACTCCAATATCTTCAATGACTTCAATCCCTTCATGGCCTCCAGTCTAGATACGAGCTATAAAACAAATGGCTTCAGAGCCCCGCACTTGGTATCCAATCCTTAATCTTGATTTTCAAAAAACCGGCCCAATTCTCGCATAGTGCTTAATCCTCCAGCTTGGCCGCAGTGCCTGACTTTCGAACTCCCAACTGCCAATCACCTGTTCCACACTAAGACTCCGCTCCAACTCCTCCAGCTTGGCCAGCCGGACCGACTGCTCAGCGGGGTCAATCCGCTCGGTGTCGTCGGTTTTATCAACTTGACTAAAGTGCGCCGCGACAGTCGGGCGGGCCGGGGTCGAGGCTGATACGCGTAGAAGCAACGGCGGCTGCGCCTGCTGTTGGCTCTGGGCGGTCTCGCAGTCCGCTCCGCGTTGCTGCTGCTGCTGCTGCAACAGAAGCAACAGACCGTCGCGATCACGACGAAGCTCGTCAGCTTCTAGTCTGGCCTCCTCGGCCAGGCGCCTCTGCTGCCTAGCCTCCTCCCTAGCCAGATTGCGTTCGTTGCGTGTACGCGACCATTTATCCCGCCAGCTGGCTGTGCAGTCGCTCCACCAGCGCATGGTCTTTTCTAATTGGGCGGATTTCGCTCGGGCTTCTTCTAGTTCCCGGTGCCCGCTGCACCGCTGCTGCTGCTGATCGGCCGTTGTCGGAGGCATCGACAACGATGGTGGCGTCGGCGGCGCGTTATGCATTAATCGGTGGTGCTGGTGCTGATGACGCTTCTTCTGCTGCTGCTGACCTGAAGAGACGTTTTGACAACGGTCGCGCAGTCTTGGAGAGGCGGCTGCTTCAGCGGCGGCCATGGCTCATTCATGCACGAGAATGGAAAAGCAAGCGCTGACTAGATGCAATCATTTTGATGCAATCATTTTGACTTCACTGGTCTTTACTGGACTCGTTAAATGCGTAATGGGATTCGCAGGTTTAGGTGCGATCGGTGTAGCGGATGGGACTGGGAGAGTGATCCTCTGACTGAATGGGGACTGGGAGCGGGAGGGTGATCCTCTGACTGAATGGGGACTGGGAGAGTGCTCCTCTGACTGAATGGGGACTGGGAGAGTGATCCTCTGACTGAATGGGGACTGGGAGCGGGAGGGTGATCCTCTTACTGAATGGGGACTGGGAGAGTGCTCCTCTGACTGAATGGGGACTGGGAGAGTGCTCCTCTGACTGAATGGGGACTGGGAGAGTGCTCCTCTGACTGAATGGGGACTGGGAGAGTGCTCCTCTGACTGAATGGGGACTGGGAGCGGGAGGGTGATCCTCTGACTGAATGGGGACTGGGAGAGTGATCCTCTGGCTGAATGGGGACTGGGAGAGTGCTCCTCTGACTGAATCCGGGACTGGGAGAGTGATCCTCTGACTGAATCGGGGACTGGGAGAGTGATCCTCTGGCTGAATGGGGACTGGGAGAGTGCTCCTCTGACTGAATGGGGACTGGGAGAGTGCTCCTCTGACTGAATCGGGGACTGGGAGAGTGCTCCTCTGGCTGAATGGGGACTGGGAGAGTGATCCTCTGGCTGAATGGGGACTGGGAGAGTGATCCTCTGACTGAATCGGGGACTGGGAGAGTGCTCCTCTGACTGAATTGGGACTGAGAGAGTGATCCTCTGATTGAATAGGGACTGGGAGAGTGCTCTTCTGACTGAATTGGGACTGGGAGAGTGATCCTCTGACTGAATCGGGGACTGGGAGAGTGCTCCTCTGACTGAATTGGGACTGAGAGAGTGATCCTCTGATTGAATAGGGACTGGGAGAGTGCTCTTCTGACTGAATTGGGACTGGGAGAGTGCTCTTCTGACTGAATTGGGACTGAGAGAGTGATCCTCTGATTGAATTGGGACTGAGAGAGTGATCCTCTGATTGAATAGGGACTGGGAGAGTGATCCTCTGACTGAATAGGGACTGGGAGAGTGCTCTTCTGACGGAATAGGGACTGGGAGAGTGCTCTGATCCGAAGTCAAAAAGCAAAATAAGTTAAATTGCTCAATAACAAAGAGCAAATGCTGCTCATTAAGCGATGCGCCACTGTTATTGATATTAAGAGCGCTAGGCTAAATATTATTATTTTAATAAACGATTGCTTCATATTAAGCAATTCGTATAATAGTTAATAATTTTAGTTTTTTAAAACACAGAACAAGAGACAAAAAATAATTTTGCACGTATTACTTAAATAGAGAATAGTAAGTAGTATTGACTTTACTAAGATGCCGACTGACCAATATAAACAAATGGTCATAAAAAACTGTTGTTAAAACTTAACGAAAGATGAAATAGTCGTTTTTAGCATAGCTGTTTGCCTAAGAGGCCTACGTGTTGCAAAAAAAGCATTAGAATTTTAACGGCACAACAACAACAACAAAGAAACAGACGAGCAAGTAAAAACGGTAGCAGCAACGAACCTGTTGAACAGCGAAATACAACGAATGCTACAAAGCTTCCCCACATAATATTACTGTTACGTCTATGAAATTATTATAATTGAACTAATTGTATTATCCCATATTCCAGTTTAAAAGCCACCGTTTATTATAGTTCACCGGACGCAGGCCTAATTAAAGTAACAAGGTAATAAATTAATGAGTCTGTCCGAAGCAGTATTCTTATTTTAAAAGATAATTAAGGTCGTCGGCCGCCACCCCGAGGCCTTCCGCCGCGCCCGCCGCCGCCTCCGCCGCCGTTCCTATCGCCGGCAGCGTCGGGTCCGCGCCTACGCGACTCCGAGAAGGTGAGCTTCAGCATGCAGGTCCGGCCGCCGACCGTGATTTCGGCATGGTTAGCCAGACAGATGGCGTCAAGCGCGTCGCGAACGTTATCGAACATCATGAGGCCGCTGCGGATGCCTTGGTTATTAAAAAATGACACATCGTGCGGCCTGGGCGCGTCCAGATTCTCCAGCACGTTGCACAAGTCCTGCTCGTTACTGTCCGGCGGCACGCCCCAAAAGTACACGGTGGTGCAGGGCTCCATGGGGTGATTCTTGCGAGCCTTCTCCGGCGTTAGAAACCTATTTAACGAGCGCTCCCTAGCGAAGAAGTCTTTCACGCTGGGCGTACCATCCGGCAGGTTGGTGAGATTCTCCGTGTTCTTGAGAAAGTCCTGACGCGCATAGTCCACCACAATGCGACGGCCCAGCACTGTGCGATTGTGCAGAAAGCGAACGCACATATCGGCGGAGGCCCTGTTGGTAGTTGGGAATTGATTGCGCTTTTAATAGTAAAATAATATACATTTGCTGGAGCATACACCCGGCCGAGGGGCCCAGCCAAGGTAAGCCGCAAAAATGCCCATCCAAAGTACAGACGTAATGCTAATTGTATCACGAGGCATTTTTCGTTAATAATACAGTCATAGTTACTCCTACTGTTTACCAAAAACTACGTAAATTTTTCTCAGGATTTTTTGTAGGTAGGTCGCATTTTTTGGTCAAAAAGCGACATCTACGCCGATTCTACCGATTTTACATCGCTTTTAATTTAAATCGCCTCTGCCTGATTTTACATCAGGTATAAATTCTTACCTATCAGACATCTCCACCATGGCCTGGTTGGTGTTGCTAGCAAAGAACTTGACCAGGCGCACGTTGCCGTACATGCACAGCAGATTGAAGAGCCTGTCGCAGTTCATCCGGTCGCTCAGGCCGCATAGAAACAGAATGCAGCCAGATGAGGATCCCGACTGCTGACGGCCGCCGCCGCCGCTACTGCTGGCGCGATGATAGTCGCCGGCCCGATCCCGACTGCGCGACCGGCGCCCGCTGCGACTGTCGCCGCCTCCGCCCTGATGCTCCGAGACAGCGGCAGCTGCGGCGGCGGCCTGCAGGTACTGCATGATGCCTCTGGTGTCCAGGCCGGGCACCCGGATGTCCGACAGCTGGCTGGCCAGGCCGATCAAATTCGACACCACGTCGCGACTGCCGCTGCCGCCGCCGCCGCCGCCGCCGCCGCCACTGCTAGGAATCGGCGATCGAGAGCGTCGGGGCCGTCGGGACGGAGCTGGCCCGTAGCGATCCCGGGAGCGCGATCGGGACCGGTCACGTGACCTGTGAGCCGCCGCGCCGCCCGGCGTTGGCAACGGCAGCTCGCGTTGCTGATTTCGAACCGGCCATTCGTCCAGAACCGAGCGCGGATCTCTGCCATAGAAAAAGTCATAGTAATAAGTATTAATAACTAAAATAATTAACCAATTATTTAACTGACATATGAGGTCAGTTAGTAATTACAGTAGAATTGATAATAGATAATCTTTTTCAGTTTAATGGAAACAAAAATAGGAAGAAGCGAACAAGAGAACGGAGGAACATCGCTAAAGTTATGGAGATGCTTTCGGAGTTATCAAACCAACCGCTGGCACAAAGTGTGCGTGCGTGTAAGTATGGACAAAGCCATTATTAAACAACACGCAACTAATACTCTCGATGACAAGGCAGCATTTAAGAAAGAAGAGGTGGCAAACCTAGCAAGCACATCGTAGGCCATCTCGGTGACATATTCAACTCGGAGCGTATTGCAATTCTCGTAGATGTCCGCCCCGTTAAGATTCGGCTTGGCCTCGGCGGCCTCTTCAACTCGACTGAATTCCACAATAGCCTGCGTGTCAATGCCGTTTTTAGTTAGGCAGACTCGCATGAGGCGACCGTAGCGGCCGCAGATTTGTCTGAACGTCTCGCAATCAATCTGCACCTCAATATGGAACAGGGTGAACAGTAGAATGCGAGTCGGATCGTGCGACAGGTAGAGTTTGTTCGGATCGGTGATGCGGGCCTGCTTGGAGAATCCGATGCCAACTGGCTGATCCCGGATGTGCACAAGTTCGCCGGATTCCGCTCGGCGAATCAATTGTTCAGCCTCGGATAGGGTGGCAAATTCCACCAGTGCCTGGTGCTGCTTGGGTATGAGGAATACGCACTTCACGTCGCCATACTGTTCAAATACTCGCTGAACCTCGCGCTCGCTAGTATTGGATAGAATGCCGCGAACGAATACAACCTTGGAAGGCTCAACGGAATGGGGCGAGCCGCCCCGCCTGGCTCGTTTGATGTCGTTTCTCATATTTGCAGATTTTATTCCGAAGAATGCCGGAGTACTGAGCTGAGCACTGTGCTCTGGTCTGAGAAGAAATGAACAGGACAATAAAAGTTTGCACAATGTTGGGTGCAATTGAATTATTTGGAATTGCAAGAACAGGTGCGCACAAGTGGGTTGGATGACTGTAAAGTTCAATTGGCGGAGACAAGTAAGTGCCTGACCAAAAGGAAATTGCCTAGCTTTAAAGTACAGTTGTACTTTTTACTGGAATAGATGCTATTGATATAAAAAGTATATATTGATACCTATTATATTGTATTACAACATACATATAAAATAGCAAGGAATGTCAACAAAAAACTTCTAAGTGAATATATTTCTATTGGCAGCTCTATTTGTAATTGGAACTTTGATTTGGACTTGGTTAGCAATGGTATAGCATTGGGATCTGCACCAGTTGAATCATACATGTGCAACACCTAGCCAATCTGGCTGGCTGGCAAGGGGCCTAGCCAAGGTAAGTTGCAAAAATAGACCTAAATGTAGACCTAAAAGAAGTGTCATGTAAAGCGACTTGCATGTAAAAAAACCTAAAGCAAAATTAACGCAACTTTGGGTAAACGGCAGGAGTAACTATGACTGTCTTATTAACCCAAAATGCCTCGTCAGCTACTTAGTACTACTACTTGGGTGTTTTTGGGTGGGCATTTTTGCGACTTTCTTGGTTGGCTGCCAAATCGGTCGGCCAGATCGGCCGACTGTTGCGCATGTATGTTGCTGACAATATTGCAAGGAAAAGTTATATGGAGTTTATTCAAAAAAATGTATTCTATACATTGTTGTTTTTATAAAAGGTGCTAATTGCTAATAGAGGCTAAAGATAAGAGATTTTCCATGGTATATGCAAATTGTATAATTAGAATAATAATGGCTAAAGTAAGGATAAATGTAGCAGGGGCATAGGGAGGGGGGATAGGGGGATGTATCTTATAAAGATAAGCAATTGCTAGGCCTAGCTAACTTGGCTAATCTAGTTATTATATAATAAACTAAGTTTAAGGTTCAAAGTTAATAATTTAAAAAATCTATTCTTTTGACAAAATCTGATAACAAATAGATTTTTGTTTTGGACAAGTTAAAAAAGCTAAGAAACATTTTAGTCAAAACTAAGTTACATAGCTAATATAATTTTAGGAGCAAGTAGGCATGGTACCATTGATACCACACTCAGGAAGGTTACATGTAAGCTGGAATTTTCTGGGGTACCATTGAAAAGTTTGGCTATTTTGGCGTACCACTTTGGCATACCACTTTGAGCTCGAGAAATTTTTGGCATACCAATTTTGGTGAATAAATTCATGCCGTGTATAAAAATTGTAATGTAAATTAACCCTTTCAGTTTTTACGTAAAATGAAGGAAAATTTGTAGAGTCTAGAAAGTCAGTGATAAACTTTTTGCTTTTTTAAAATTAACAATAAATAAAACTTGTGTAAATTATTGCTAAGAATGTAAATTTTGCATTATTTTTTCTGTAGGTTCAATTTAAGTTTGTTTAAAATGAAAACATTTGTAATATTTGAAAGAATTTTTGTATAAAAGCCTTTCTTAGAAAACTCTACTTATGAAAACCGAATGACCTTTTTTAGGAAGAATTTTTGGCGTGCATATTAGGGAATTTTTTGTTTTTGGCGTACACTGGCATATATTTAGCTGAGATAGGATTCTTGTTCCGGCGTACACTATTACACGATCTGAACCATGGCATTGATACCCCTCTACCATTTTAAAAATGGGAGGCCATGGCACCTTAAGCCCAGATTACAATTGTTTTAATAATAAGACATTTTGGTAACAATCATTTTAGTCACAAGCAAAAGTCATTTTGGTGACAAGAAAAAGATCTTTTTGGTGATAGCCATTATTGTTGCAAGCAAAAAATATCTAAAATAGCAAAAAATAAAATATTATATTTGAATATTCTAAGAAAATTTAAAATGATCTATACAAAAAGAAAACTATAATTTTTGTCTTAAATATCCTAAACACAATACAAATATAAATATTAAAGCTTTTGACAGATTTTGTTAAAAATATAAATAAAATAAATCTTAACAAAAAAACTGCAAACTAATATTTATAAAGTGCCTCTTGTCATTAAAATTACTATAGTCATTGAATCTTATTTTTTTACAAAAGGTTAAGTGTGTTTATCATAAAAGAAACTTGTCATTGAAATGACTATTTGTCACTGAAATGTCTATCACTGAAATGACTTGTCACCGAAATGGCTGGCACCCCCTAGGCCCTCCCTATTGACACTTATGATGATCATTAGTTATCTATTATAATCAATTAATTGCTGATCTAACAGATCTGACCTGATCTAATTTAGTATCTTACCCTCTACCTGACTACCTTTCATACATAAGATAGGCCTAGGCCTAGGGCCTAGGCTAAATAAAATCAGCAAATAATTAATTGGATTAAATTTAAAAAATTAAACAACTTTAACTCTATTTGGAGTAAAATATACCAAAATTTGCTAAAAAGTGGGTGACTAGGCACCATTGATGGCCCCCCATTCCGATTCCAACGCCTAGGTGGCCTATGACTTGGCCTAGGCCTAGGCCTATGCCGCCTACCCTAAAAAATTACAGTTACAAATTTAATGAATTTTTTGAAAATTATGGCCTATTATACTTTTTAGAAAAATTTGACAGCAACCAAGGATTTTTATGTTGTTTTTGGATAAGATGCATGCATTTGATGTATCTGTGTGGGTGGGTGGTGGTCAATGGGCATGAGCCGCATGATGTGTTCTCTTTTTATTTTGTAATAGGCCTAGACCCTATCACTAACAGTTTTTAACTAGCCTATATTTTGTTACTAGATATCTAAGAATATTCATATGACATAAAGTGTTGCAGAAAATACGCTCGTACATCAAAGCAACAGTGCAACACACATATGCTCGGGCCTGCTGTTGCTGATGACGAATAAAATTATACACCGATGAGAAGTTGAAATAAACTGTTCTGCACTATATTCTTAAATAAAACCTCTGCTGTTTTCTCCAAATGTGTTATTTGAAAAGAAGTTTTATAGTAAAACTGGCAACAAGATGGTTTTATTATTTATATCTTACCAAATTTTGTTTAACCCTAACAAAAAATTACGTTCATTGATTTACGGAAAAGCCTATGGTAGCTGCTAATATTATTTAACTTCTTCGATTTCTAGTGCATGTGCACCTGTAAGCAGGGGCGTAGAGAGGGGGGATAGGGGGATGTATCCCCCCGAAGAGCCTAACCAAAACTTTTTTGTTGCCCTTTGTTGCTATACATGCTACTATTTGACTCTGTCATAGCACTTTACCTTGGTGTATCCCCCCCGTAGGAAATTCCTGGCTACGCCCCTGCTTGTGGGTGAAATTGTCTGCCTTCAAATTTAATTTTGCATGCTCATATCACAGCTACGGTGCTACCATGCAAGCGGCCGCCATGAGCGAACGGGCGGGGGCAGTAAAGTAGTAGGCAGTTAAGTGTAAATTGGCTCAGACAAAACAATACTTTTCAGCCAGTAACAGTCTAATTATTTCGGTTTTTGAAGTATTATTACCAAAGCGAATGTTTTTAGTAACAGTAGCAGCAAATAATACATTTTAAAATGGGTAACCGGTCGTTTCGCCCACACAAACTGTTTCGGCCATGGACACTTCGCTCCCAGACCATTTCGCCCACGGACCAAGGGGGGGGGTTCGGGGATATATCCCCCGTGGGCCTGGTTGGTGGGTGTAAGAAATTGATTTATGGCGCTTAATTTTCCTGTGAACTGCCCATTAGGCCAGCAAGTACAAGTAGCAGCAGCTACTCATCCCTGCATCCCCCCGTGAGAAATTCCTGGCTATACGCCCGTGCCACAGACCGTTTCGCCCATAGACCATTTCGGCCATGGACCGTTTCGCCTCCAATTGCCCCAGTTTGGCAAAGGTGGCAACGAATGCCCACAACTTAGAGAAGTAACTTAAAAGTAAAAGAAAAGAGAATAGTAGTGTATTGCATTACTGACTGACTGAGAAATAATTATACTTGTTATCGTAACTTCAATTCAATTCAATTCATTCCAGGCCAAACCCTTCCTCACCCTCTGATTGTTCAAATTTGCTTTAATTGTCGCAATTTTGAAAGGAATGACTAAGAAAAAACTCATAATAATTCACAATCGTAATAAACAAAATCGCGATAACGCAATAACACAATCGTTGTAGAAACAATTCAGATCATCTTTTATTACACAATAAAACTAAAAATTAGCATTAAAAACAAGAAAATAAAGATACATGTATGGCTGAATCTCTAAATTACATAATCACCATTTTGGCCGAAACGCCTATAGCCAATTACTGGTTTAAGGGCGAAACGGATTATGGGCGAAATGGTCTGGGGGCGAAATGTCCATGGCCGTAACGGTACTGGAGAGCGTGATCTCTCAGAAGTCAATTATGGTGTTGATTCAGTGTGCATGTAATGTGTTAAAAAGCTTTGTAGACAGCGCTAACTGTAGTGAGGTATTTTCTGATTCTGCTGTTATTTGCTTGCGTATCAAAAGTCTGTAGAAATTATCTTAAAAGCTAAGTTTGTCAGACCCGCAGATTTTTTATGCCTTTTGTAATGAGCACGCGGTTAAGTAGTGCGAGCTGATTTAGTTTCCGAAATCATTTTTGTACAGAACTGATTTTTTTTTCTATGATTTTTTAGGAATGCATACTCACTTTTAACTCTTAATAGGATTGTCAGGTGCTTTTTTGAAGATGATTGAGTTTTTGTAATGAATGATTCTGTGATGGTTGTCTTGCTTTCTCACGTCTTCTCGGTCGTGTTATTCGCGTATTTTTTATTTGAGGCTAGTTTTTTAGTTGTTCTTACATGTACTTGTGTCTGGTGCAGTGATACAATGTACTTGTGTCTGGTGATACCATGTACTTGTGTCTGGTGATACCATGTACTTGTGTCTGGTGATACCATGTACTTGTGTCTGGTGCAGTGATACCATGTACTTGTGTCTGGTGCAGTGATACCATGTACTTGTGTCTGGTGCAGTGAGACCATGTACTTGTGTCTGGTGATACCATGTACTTGTGTCTGGTGCAGTGAGACCATGTACTTGTGTCTGGTGATACCATGTACTTGTGTCTGGTGCAGTGATACCATGTACTTGTGTCTGGTGATCTCATGTACTTGTGTCTGGTGATACCATGTACTTGTGTCTGGTGCAGTGATACCATGTACTTGTGTCTGGTGCAGTGATACCATGTACTTGTGTCTGGTGCAGTGAGACCATGTACTTGTGTCTGGTGATACCATGTACTTGTGTCTGGTGCAGTGATACCATGTACTTGTGTCTGGTGATACTATGTACTTGTGTCTGGTGATACCATGTACTTGTGTCTGGTGATACCATGTACTTGTGTCTGGTGATACCATGTACTTGTGTCTGGTGATACCATGTACTTGTGTCTGGTGATACCATGTACTTTTGTCTGGTGTTACCATGTACTGTACATGCAATCTAGGTGAAACCCTTTAAGTTTATTTGCAAAAATTGTTTTGTTCCTATGATTTCTGTTGCAAGCATTGTTTTTAAAGAATTCCAATTCCAATTAGTTATAATACGTGTAAAATTGCTGAACAGGTGATGTACATGATCTGTGGTTCCACATTCAGTTAGTTCTACATAGGCTGATATAGGGTGATATTGAAAGGAATTCGTTGAATAAAATTTTTGTTTGTCAGACAATGTCAACAATGAAAAGTTATATGAATGTTCCGGCATAAAATATTTCTCCCTGTAATTGCAGTAGAATATTTTTTTTCAATTTTTCAATTTTTCACTGACTTCCAAGTTACCGTTAAATAAAGCCTTCGAAAGCCAAAATTTCACAGATTTTGCTCATTTTGTTGTTGTTCCCGAATGTTGGATTAAAAAACTTGGTCTATTTCAAAGTTTTAAAGCGGGCAATCGGGCTTGCAGACCTTCTAATCACAACAAAAGTTTTATAATCATTGCTTCGATCGTGAACGCGAACTATGGCATTCGCCACATCACTACCCAATTAGTTATTTATAGCAGAAGCAGGGACAACGTTCGGCCAAGACCGTGGTGGCATAGTTGCGGACGCAGCGCCGGGAGTATCGGCCGCCCAGTATCCTGCAGTAAAGGTTGCAGACGAATGTCCAGCTGTCTGAAAGCATAAGCAAGGAGAGAGAGTGTTGAATTCACTTGATTTTTCTGAACTGAATCTTCGGCTTTAGTACGGCTCGGCTTACAAGTGACTCTGTTGGCCAGTCGCTTGATAGCCAGGTGATCCGCCTTGGCAACCGGCTGCACTAGAGGACGGTTCCTGCTAATAGCTGAGGCGCTAGTAGCAGCAAAGACCAACAGACAGATGGTGATAGCAACCAATAGAATCTTCATGTTAGCTGTAGTTGCGACAGTGAGGCATTAAATTCGCAGTCCCGAGGCCAGTCCACTGCTCCGCTTAAATGCAGTCAGAATTCACGCGCCTGCCGAGTGATTCGTAGGCAGCGGCCAATCATCGCTGCCCGAGTCGAATTCAATGCGGATTCCGGCATGGAACTGAGACTTGAGACTCACCCTTCTTCTCGGATGATATTCGGCATTATTCTGCTATCCTGTCAAGGTAAACATTAATTATAAGCAATCAAAACCGCCTACCTAAATGCATCCGGCCAGCTGTGCTCGGAGAAGCAGATGTTGCTGCTAAATTTGGCTGCAATTTTACTCGTAAACAGCTGAAACTGGAGCGTCGCCAGGGATTTCATGATTGTTTAGGGGGTACGATTCCAGGAATCAAAAACAAAAAGTCCCTATATTACCGTATTTTGGGTACAGGTGTTTGTCAGTACTGTACTGATTTTTGCTTCATCTAAGACTCATTTTGGCGCCCTAAATCAGGGGGTCGGCAAACATTGGTCCACGGGCCACATGTGCTTCTCTATCCTTTCTTTTCTCTCCTGTTCTCTTTTCTCCCCTCCCCTCTCTTCTCTCCCCTCTCTTCTCTCGTCTCCCCTCTCTTCTCTCCCCTCTCTTCTCTCGTCTCCCCTCTCTTCTCTCCCCTCTCTTCTCTCCTCTCCCCTCTCTTCTCTCCCCTCTCTTCTCTCGTCTCCCCTCTCTTCTCTCCTCTCTCTTCTCTCCTCTCCCCTCTCTTCTCTCCCCTCTCTTCTCTCCTCTCCCCTCTCTTCTCTCCTCTCTCTTCTCTCCCCTCTCTTCTCTCCTCTCCCCTCTCTTCTCTCCTCTCCTTTCTCTTCTCTCCTCTCCTCTCTCTCCTCTCCTCTCCCCTCTCTTCTCCTCCTCTCCCTTTTCTTCTCTCCTCTCCCCTCTCTTCTCTCCTCTCCTTTCTCTTCTCTCCTCTCCCCTCTCTCTCCTCCCCTCTCCCCTCTCTCTCCTCCCCTCTCCCCTCTCTCTTCTCTCCTCTCCCCTCTCTCTTCTCTCCTCTCCCCTCTCTCTCCTCTCCTCTCCCCTCTCTCTCCTCTCCTCTCCCCTCTCTCTCCTCTCCTCTCCCCTCTCTCTTCTCTCCTCTCCTCTCCCCTCTCTCTTCTCTCCTCTCCCTTGTTTTCTCTCCACTACCCTCTCTTTTTTCCTCTCCCCTCTCTTCTCTCCTCTCCCCTCTATTATTCTCTTCTCTCTCCTCTCCCCTCTCTCTTCTCCTCTCCTCTCCCTTCTGTCCTCTCTAGCAACGTGGAAGTCAATCTACTGGCGAAGGTAGGCATTGGAGTTTGTGACTATGATATAAGATTGTGGTGCTCTTTGCCTAGTTGAGAACTGCTCATTGCTAGCACACCAAATGCTGGAAGCAAGAACGGCGCTAGTATATCAAAGATGAGGTCGTACAAGGATGCACGCAGAAATTCCAGAACTCGAGCTGACTTTCTGTTGCGCACTTTCTCAAAGAAGAACCAAGTCGCCAACCCTCCCGACCGTTGAGATATTCGACGATTCTGCCAGAAGGTCGGATTTTTTCCATAAGCGCAAGTGTATTCAATGCAACCCCCGTGCGCCAATCAGTACTGCAACTTTGTGCAGCCTTGCCAAGCCTCTCTTCATCAGCACATCGACCACAAGTGTCTGCATCAGCTCTGCCTTCGTTGGTCACCTATGTACTATTTTTTACCTATATTAATTAAATAAAACTAATGAATCAAAGAAATCTAGACTTTCTTCAATACGCTCGTAGTTATAGAGAGAAGGACGGCAGACCAAGTCCAAAGATTCTTGACTCAACTGAGTTCTTAGCTTTACAAACCCAATACGACAATGCGATGCTAGTCTCAGCTGCGGGGTGCAGAAAATTTCAGTGTTGAGTTAAAAAACTTGACGAAGGCTTGATAGCTCTCTACCTAGCTGTGTAAAATTCTCAACTACTTGACTTCTTCTCTAATGGCTCAATGAAGTTTAGTGCTTCATCTAAGGAATAAAAACACACAATACTGGGTCTAACAGTCAGTGGCATATTGACACAGGAAAAATTTGCGCTAAATATTGACAGCTGTAGAAAATGGTTTTGGGTTGTATGGGGTCACGTATACTTAAACAAGCCTCAGTGTGACTCTCCGTTCTCGAACAAGCTCTTTTAGTTCAACACTCCACGGCTGTGTACCGCTCCGATTTCTCCGATTTCTCTTCGAAGATAATTCCAAAGGATCCAAACTTTGTAAGCCTTTCAATTTTTTTCATTTCCTTCTTAACCTTCTTAACATCGATCTACTTTCTACGGGTATTCGAACTCCAGAGCTTGCCTAGCATAGTGACTGCTGCACTTTTAGAGAGGGCTTAAAATCTGAGATCGCGGTTTACTCAGTGTAATCAACTTGCAGCACAAATTGATACAAAGATTTAACTTGCCAGGATGGCTGAGACAGCTCTTTCGGTTGCCACGCTCCTTGGGTTGGTCACCTGCGGTCCAGGCATTCGTCGTGCTCATTAATATTTTCCGCCTGGCTGCCTTCGCGTGTCAACCGCCTTGCTTTTGTCTTAATCTGGAATGGATAGGGGCTTCTATATTCTTGCTATTCGTCGCTGTGACCTACATTGTTGTGCTTGCTTTCTGGCTTCTATTGTCTGACTTGCCTCAAGCCTTTTTGATCTTTTAATTGGATCCGTCTTGCCTATCTGATCTCTTTGCTTTGCCTCTTTTAGGCTGTCTATTCTGCCGAATTTCCGAGCTCTATAGGCTTTTCTGTATAGTATAGATAAATGTATTGAGCCAACTGACACGGGCAAGACAGAGTTAGGTAGCTTGCGTTTCAATTGAAGCTTTTATTTAAGCAAATTCGTTAACTAGCCTCATAACCTTCATAATTCTCGGCTTTCAGTCGGGTTCAGATTTTGTGCTTTAGCTCTGTTCGTTTAGTTTGCATCCGGTATGCATATCAACGCCTTCTGTCAGAAACCGGAAGTAAGACCGGATTTTTTCATCAAGAAAATATAGCTTTACGCATCCAAAGCAAAATGCGATGCTAGTTTTGTATTTAAAACCGTATTTTGCTAACTTGCAGAAAAAAATTTGCAAAGCTGAACAGTAGTTATTACTGATAGTAGCAATGAAAGTTGTCGTAGTTATAACGGGAGAAAAACGCTCTAGACGCTCTCTTATTGTGAAGCAACACTCGAAAAATTTATGAGATGGGCCCATTGGTCTAGATCAACTGACCAATTGGAGTGCATCAGTACTAACATCAGTCCGATATAATATTGAGCGCAAAGCAAACAAATTCAATGCTCAAGAAGGAACATATAACCCCTTAGCCACAGAACTTCCGGCACCCGTTCCTGGTCGCGATGGCCAGCCACCGGGTACTAGTTGCCATTTCCCTATGCTGCTGGTGGGCGCTGCTCGCTGCCAGCTCCGAGACCGACCGCTACCGGCTGCCTCGCGTGCTGGCCGACGGTCCAAGGCGGCCAATCGAGGTCGCGCAGGGCAGGCGCACCAATCTGAGTCGCTTCAGCCATCTAATGGTTAATGAGGCTGCCCGTGACGGCGTTTGCAAAGTTGAGGTCGACGGATCCGACTGTCTCAGTCAGACTGTCGGTCAGGTGAAACCCAAGGTTAGTTATACGCATGTGTTACTATTTATTAACCGAAAATTTAAAGCAGGGGTCAGCAAACTCCTGCCACATACGGCCCGCAAAGCCTCTCTATCCGGCTCTTTGAATCTTCCCAAAAGCAATCCGGCCCGCTCAAGGCTTGTGTCTCTTCTTAGCTCCTTGTCTCTACTCTCTTCTCTTCTTTATTCCTTCACCTTATCTCCATTCTCCTATCTTTCTTCTCTTTTCCTTCATCTCTCCCCCTCCTCTGGCCCACAATCTGCGCTGGGTTCTCTATTTGGCCCTTGAGGTAAAAAAGTTTGCCGATCCCTGACCTAGAGAATGAGTGCGGGCCGGGGAGAGAGGAGAATGAATAGAGAAGAGAGAAGAGAGAGACGCGAGAGAATAAATAAGGAAGAGAGGAGATGAGAGGAGAGAAGAGGAGAAGAGAAGAAATTAGAGATTAGAAAGAAGAGCGAAGAGTGAAAATTTCAAAGGTCCCATAGGCCGATTTAAAGAGGCTTCGCGGGCCGCATGTGGCCCTCGGGCAGGAGCTCGCCGACCCCTGATTTAAAGCAATCCTGTGTCTCAAATTCAAAATGCGGCATAACTTTCAGGTATTCGACTGCTTCTTCGGAGACGGTGATGTCTATTACGAGCACGAAGGATCACCGTTCAGCGTCCGTGACTCTGTGCGCCTACAAGTGCAGTATTTCTTTGGAAAGAACAACACAATAGTATTGCCACTGAGGCTGGAGGTTCGAGTAAATCTCTCTAAAAGTGCATCTGAAGGTCGTAGACTCTTGCTGGCTGGGCCTGAGCCCCTCGCCGTTCACGGCTCCAGAGGCCGCACACAGCCGATCAGTTCTAATGCGATCAGATTTGCCTACGATCCCCAGACTGAGAGGTGTACAATTGAGCATCGACGGGAATGGCGCACCTTCAGGCATTGGCCACTGGCTGGTCGGCTGCTGAATGATCGCGAACAAGTGATGCAGGAGTTCCGGCTTGACTGTCACCTGTTCCTACTGTCGGCGTACAAATATGAAAGGATCGGCACCAAAGTAGGACTTGAGTTCGACTATCTGCCGGTATCTGTGAAAGTGCTGCGGTTCGGTGCCAGCGCATCGGAGACGCTGTATGAAAACATCTATCTGAGCATCCGTTTGACACCAACCACGGATGCGGCTTCGCTGCCTTTACCGACTTTGCGCTCCCACACCGGTATTTTGATATTTCGTACTCAGGCGGTCTGCCAGCCACTCTGCCGAAAAATTTAGTTTTCAGCTAACGTCACTAATCTAGTTGTGCAGCTACTGGAGTTCACAGTCGTTGCATCTACAGGTCTTAACGTTACCCTCGTCGATATCAGAGAGCCCTGGATCCATCCCTCTGGATGGCTTCGAGCTGGCAGACCTCCGCTCTGGCCATATCGCTCTTCAAGTACTTGGCGTCACTTCAGCTGACAGGATTCAATTTCATCTTCGACTCAGACCTATTGACACCCTGTTGCGAGTGGGTCCTGAAGTAACACTGCAGCTGGTCAGCAGAGTGCAGCACAGGCACCTGCAGCTGTTCACGAGCCCCATGCGAGTCTGTACAGGCGGAACTGCTTTGCTCCGACCGCACAATCTGCAAAGCGCCAGCTGGTCCGAAACTGTACGTTTTCGTGTTAAACGCGATCCCTACAGCGGTCGTCTTACAATAAACGGCGCGCCACTGCGTTCTTTTAACTCTAGAAGGCTGGCTCGCTTCTGGAAGTTTCGCATCGCCTATATACACAACGGCAACTTGCCAAGACACGATAGCATCGGATTGCGCGCCGTCTTTCGAGGCATCCGTGTCTCCTTTCAGTTTCCAATCCGTGTTGTTCGAAACTGGGACGCTGCGTCTTCACTAAAATCTCGAATAAGATACCGGTTGACGCCATCTGGAACGCTTTGCATTGGAGAGGAAGCAATTAATGAGAGTGTCCTAAAATATCTATTGGCAGATGGGGTGCAGCTGCAGTACAGAGTTACACAACAGCCAGTCGCAGGTAGTCTTATCATGTCTGAGCTAACAACCAAGACAACACCATCGGGAAGAGTTGGTTCTGTCGAGCAGTTCACACTTGCAGATTTGTTCACCAGAACAATTTGCTACGTTAATAATGGAGATTCAATAACTGAAATGGATTCATTGAAAATCCGCCAGATCGGTCAATCCGATTTAACTGAATTAGTGATACAAATCGTTATTCAGCCCAAGGCCACCTTGGAAAATAAGTCTATTCGTCATCGTGTGATTCTTTCCCTGCCAGAAACGCAACGAGAGGGTCTTCGAATCAATAGAAGCATTCTCAACTATGAGACAGTCGGCTTGTCGCCAAGTCAAATCGGATACGAGGTGCTGCTCCAGCCGCATTTCACTACTATCGGAGCCAACCTTAGCCTAGATGCCGGACGTCTGATTGATGCTCGACGATTGTCTTCGTCCTCGACAAAGATTCAGGAGATCGCAACACTGACTTGGTTCAGCCAGGAAGACATTAACAATGGCTATGTGAGGTATGTACCACCGTTAGAAGACGTTGTTCTTCGGGCAGGCCTGTTGAAATGTTGCTACAGCCGCTCGACTTCAATCGGAATCGCGCACTGCCGCACAAGCTGTCGTTTTTTGTTCGAGCGGTCGATGATATGAAGCCGAGACTTCGAATCTGTAGCAACAGCAGCGCCTTTGGCGCGGTTGCCTCCGTAACACGAAACAGTCATACTTCATTAGATGGGCATCAGTTGATTGCGACGGACAGTGATACTGGGCCGGAGCGACTCGAACTGATACTGGTCAGAGGCCCTCGCTATGGCCAACTAGTTCAAGAGGGGACGGTGTTGAAAGTCGGACAACGCTTCAATGTTGGCCGTGTTCGACAACGCAGCATCCAGTAAGTACTGTGCATGGTTGAAAACAAATTTAATGGTAGTTTGATCATTTTTATAAAAGACCAAGACATGGAATTGAGTCATTGCTTAATTCGAAACAAACGCACCATGCTAGTTCAAGCGAGACCGTTATGCCGAAACAACAGCATAGAATTAAAAACTCATCGTCTCCTAGTTTCCCAGCAATTCTGCAAGCCTTTGCGTGCGCTTTCCTTTCACTGCTTGCCAAGTAGCTGAATTTCATTGGCTTGAATATTTCTTTCGCTATCTCCAGTTGTCTCTCGGATTGCCCGCCCCAAAAATGAAGTATTCGAGGTAAGACGAGTGGCAGAAGAGATCACCTGCTGTCATGAGCCAAGTACGTCTCCTCAAGCCTCATGAGGCTTGTAGACAGTGGGAAAGAAAATATGAAAGCGGTCGCTATAGACCACTTGAGTAGGGACCACTTGAGCCAGGCACACTCAATGGTGCGCAAACACACTCAGAATTACTCAAGCTCAATCTGGTATGGCTCAAATAATATCGTGGGAGGGGCGTGGACTGCTGGCAGACTTAAGTGTAAGCGAAGCTGACCCTGTTTGCCCAGTTGGGTCAGCTACTGTCGAGCAACTAAATTATGAGGAAGGCAAAAAACGATTCACAGCAGAAATAGCATGTGCGCCTTGCTAAGGAGCAAACCTAAGAATTTGATGCCAAGCAGCGATAAAAATACTCAAACCTTTATTGAGTGGTTGCGTAACTATGTGACGCTAAATTAGGATCCACTGCACCAAGTGCTTGGCTCTTCTGTTTTCTTTCCGACCATAAAAATCCAGAAATAATTAGCTGTCTGCTTCTTGTCCGTCAGATGCCGGTCTCAATAATAAAATCTAAGCAAAACACTTAAGCAGCACTCAACTTGCCATTGCTTCAATCTCAGGTATCGACATAACGGTTCAACTGTGAGTCAAGATTCCTTCTCCGTGCAAGCAACTGATGGCAAAAATTTCGGTCCAAACTGTACTATTAGCATCAACGTCAGCGAGCCACTGGAGCCAATGCCAGTACAAAATGCCCCATCTCAGCATCAACGAGAACAGGAGCAGCCGCAACTGGAGGAGACCAGCGAAACTGTGGCCGGGTTCGTCAACAACACGGTGCTCGTACCGGAAGGTGGTCAAGTTCGCTTGTCGCCTGAAATGCTGCCAAGGGCTATACAAGGTCGCGTCAGCGTCGGATCAACAGCTTACCTGGTTGGGACACATCCAACCCGCGGTGAAATTGCCCTGGCTGGGGGCACCATTTCGACTAGCAGCGTCAGTCAGTTTAGTCACGAAGATCTCAGCTCTGGCCGGGTTATCTACCAACACACAGGCGGGGAAATCGGTCCCGATTCGGTGACGGACACTTGTCAACTGTACATATATAACAACGGCGAATGGCTAACGCACAGCTTGAACATATCGATTCTGCCTGTGGACAACAAGGGACCCATGGTGTCCGAGGGCATTCACCTGCTGGTACCGGAGGGCGGCCGCTCGGTACTTACTGGCAACCTGATCCGAGCGACTGATCCAGACACGCCGGCGGAAGATCTGCAGCTATCTGTGTCGCAGCCACCCGATACGGGAAATCCGATTGAAGCAGCCGTAAGATTAACTTTATCTCGTATTCCTTTCTTTCATATTGATCAATGGTTCTTAATTTGCGCTCTAAAATAATTTACAGCCATAGCGGGAGCGAGACTACGGTGCTCGAGTTCACCAAACGGCAGCTAACAGACGGCCACGTTTTCTTCGTTCATACGCAGCATTGCGGCGTTGAGCACACCAATGACACATTTGGAATTCGCGCATCTGATGGTCGCCGAGACTCTACTTCTGTGCCCGTCAGGGTTGTTATCTACCCCGTGACAGATGAGCCACCGTGTCTTTTCCTGTCTGATTTCTCAATTCAAAAAGGTGAAACACGCATCCTCGACACTTTGATTCTGTCTGTGAGCGACGCCGACAAACCCGAAGAAGATATTAAACTGAAGATCGTCGACCTGCCGGAAATTGGCACGCTGTACCGTCATTGGCTGAGCACAGAAACCGCTGAGCAGGTGACTTTGAATGCAAATCGTGACTTCACCATGAGCGAACTTGCAGGAAACATGAGCCTGGTTTATAAGCAGGATCAGGACGTGACCTCACTTTCTGATAGCTTTGTTATCGAGGCCAGGGACCCAGTGTATCGTGTAGTCCGAAAATGCCGCATCTCCATCATTACAACCAACGATTTACCGCCTAGGCTAGTAGAGCCAACAGACAGACTGCAACTAAGACCAGGAGAGACAGTGCCCGTAACCGAGCGCCACTTGCTAATTAGAGATCGAGATACGCCAAAGGATAACTTGACACTATCGCTTGTACAGCTTCCTAGCAGAGCTCAACTGCTTGTGGCTTCGACATTGCTGAGTTGGTCGCGGCACACCCGCTTGAATTTGACACCGCTTAGGCTCGGCGAGAAAATCACGCAACGGGATGTGCAACTCAACCGACTGTTTGTCCATGTGCCACCTCTCACTGGCAACTTAGAGGAAGGTAACTCAGGAGTTTCTGTTGAGCAAGCTCAGTTCGTCCAGAAGATGGAAAATTCTCGGCTTCGTTGGCTCGCTTGGAAATTCAAGTTCTGCCTAGTTCTTCAAGTCCACATTCTCCGCTTCAGTTGATAACGAACCCGACTGATTAGAGGTTGGATCGACTGTTAGCATAGCGGAGACTGATGTCAAGGTTCGCGTATTTGGTACGCAGCCTCCTTCAGCCAGTCTTCAGGCGATTCGTCCGAATGGCAGTTGCTGGAAGCTCTGTAAGAAAGGCGAACAAAATTCGTCGGCTGTGGCGACGGAGTTGCTAGCATCAGACATAGCGACTGGGCTTATAGTGTTTAATGCTAGTTGCTGTAGCGAACCGGTTGACATTTTGATACAACTCAATGCTGCTTGGGACAACCAAGTAGCTTCCAGCAGCTGGTTCGTTCGACTTCTACCCCTGTCTCCATCTGTGCCACCTCCTCGGCTTCTGAAATCGGTTCCATTGTCTCTCGCGGCTCATTCGGCGGCCAACATAGGACCAGAAAATTTATTGATGACGACCGGGCGCAGTGCTGTTACCACCCGTCCAGAACCGCACTACCGTTTGATTTCTTTGCCCAAGCATGGCATATTGGTGCGCCTCCAGATCCGTCGGCCTCGGACCTGACGACACCTTCAGCCAAACCGATTTGAATTCCAGCATGGTGGAATATCGAAGCACCAATGTTTCACCAAGCGGTCGAGATAGTTTCCTATTTGTAATCGACGACCCGGCAGTAATGCGACAGGCGACCGATCGAACCATACGTTTAGCATCGTTGTTAGATCGCCTTCCAACAGTGGTGACGACAGTAATGTGACAATTCTGCGCGCGGCATGTCCCAGCGATGTTGGCAGGATTCAGCGCCAGCGGAGCCGGCTTCCGGTTTGACAACGCGTCAATCCTGGCTGTGCCCACAGAACGGCGGTGTTCCGCGTCGCCGCCCAGCCAGCCCTCGGCATCTT
>NIVC01001722.1:128071-245921 GCA_002269645.1 Macrostomum lignano | reverse complement strand
CCCTGGAAATGCACATGTGGGAATGTCATTGAAATTGGAGCTTCATTTTCGGAAAAATATCAAATTGTACTTGTATCATTCAGCCTGTTCAAAACAAGACTGCTTGAGAGTCGTAAATACACATCTTAACACTATTTGAGATGATGCCACTCCAGCCCTGAATATCGGGCTTGAATTGGGATGGGACCTCTTGGCTACTCTTATTATTGGTTTTTTTCTCACTCAATGCGGCTTGCAGAGAATTTGATGAAACAGAGGCTTAGGGATGCATTGGGTGTGCACCAGGGTTTTCTTAACTGTTTCTTTTAGTCTTGCACTCAGCGCTCTGTTTCTGGTCTTTAGATGTACCAGAAATAGAAGTACATCTGTACTAGTGTGTAATTTGAATAATTATAATCTAAGTAATTTTACAATGCACTACACACAGCATGTCACGGCGATATCAGAGATGAAGGTTGATGCTTAGCCAACAAAAATTGCACTGTAGACCATTTCTATTCTATGATGGCAGGCAGTCACAGATAGCTGCTAATCACAGATAGCAGCTAATCAAAGATAGCAGCCAATAACAGATAGCAGCCAATCATAGATAGCAGCCAATCAAAGATAGCAGCCAATCGCAGATAGCAGCCTATCAAAGATAGCAGCCAATCATAGATAGCAGCCAATCAAAGATAGCAGCCAATCATAGATAGCAGCCAATCAAAGATAGCAGCCAATCAAAGATAGCAGCCAATCGCAGATAGCAGCCTATTAAAGATAGCAGCCAATCAAAGATAGCAGCCAATCATAGATAGCAGCCAATCAAAGATAGCAGCCAATCGCAGATAGCAGCCTATCAAAGATAGCAGCCAATCATAGATAGCAGCCAACCAAAGATAGCAGCCAATCATAGATAGCAGCCAATCAAAGATAGCAGCCAATCAAAGATAGCAGCCAATCGCAGATAGCAGCCTATTAAAGATAGCAGCCAATCAAAGATAGCAGCCAATCATAGATAGCAGCCAATCAAAGATAGCAGCCAATCATAGATAGCAGCCAATCAAAGATAGCAGCCAATCATAGATAGCAGCCAATCAAAGATAGCAGCCAGTCATAGATAGCAGCCAATCAAAGATAGCAGCCAATCGCAGATAGCAGCCAATCAAAGATAGCAGCCAATCATAGATAGCAGCCAATCATAGATAGCAGCCAATCAAAGATAGCAGCCAATCAAAGATAGCAGCCAATCATAGATAGCAGCCGTAAAAACAGATCCAGGTAAAGCTTGTATTTTTGTTCACCAACAGTCCAGTCTCACATTTTTAGTCCAAACATCTAAACTCAAAACTGGTGTTAATACTCGCTATTGCTCACTCACAGGTCAGACGTACTCATCAGACGTGTACAGGTTCAGCTTGGCCGTGTGGATATTCCTGGGTATGGTGTTCGTCTCCGGGCTAATCAATGCCGTACAGGTGGGCATGGAGAAGGGCACCCAAATTGCGCAATCCAACGGCGACAATCAGTTGGTTGCTAAGCTGACTAATCAGTCGCCTAGACCCGACTCGTCAGTTCCAGACACTCGGCGGGAAGGCGAAGCTGGCAACGGCGACATTGAGTCGATCGGCGACGCGGGCACCAGCGGTGTCTGCGCCTTCTGTGATCCCAATAAGCCGGCATCGGCATCTGAGCAGCCTACCAATACAGCTGAAGAATTAACACTAGAAGATTTACCAAATAGTCGGACTGATAAGGAGAAGGTTGGGGAATCCAGCAACGAAGAGCAGGCTTGACGAGCAGGGCAGGGGCAGGGTCAGTTCAGATCGGGAATGTGACGCCAGGCCAGATATAGAGAAGAGACTGAGTGTGATGTGATCATGTGACAGAATTTTTCAGCTCTAAATGATTTTGCTTCAGCCTTGCCTTTTTGCTGGAGCTCCCACGTGCCATTTGTCAAAATAGCAAAAGCTATCAAATCGTATTTTATGCATCCTTCGTCCCGGCTTGCGCAGCAGAAAAAAATATTTTACGTTTAAGTTATATTTTAAAAAATTAAGCCCATGGAGTTAGACGAGGTGGCCGAGTGGTTATGGCGATGGACTGCTAATCCATTGGGGTTTCCCCGCGTGGGTTCGAATCCCATCCTCGTCGACTGAAATTTTTAAATTCTTTTTGTTTCATAAATATCAAAAGTATTCCAATCGCTATTCATATCATTAAACATTAATATATTATTTGTGGAGTTACTTGCCATCCTTAAAAATTAAAAATTTAACATACAAATTTATGCTACATTAAACATACTACACAACATATCGTGATATCGGTCGCGTAAACGCAGTAATAAAGTATTAGTATTACTCTTGCGCTTATCTTGCGTAAAAAGTAGACACTGAGTAAGTACTATTTAAAACTCCCCAGTAAAGGAAAAACGCATTAAACAGTTAATAAATCACTAAAATTCATTGATAGCTATAAATAAAAAATAATAAACTGTACGGTACGGTCCATTTACAGTAGTGTATCGGACACTTGTATATCATTTTAACTATAAATGTGCAAAAAGATATTTAAAATATTTTTAGTTATTATTCTCTACACTTTATTATTTTTTCAACGTTAAACGAAATCTATATCATTCCTAATCCTGATAAAAAAATATTTACTACTCTTATTTTGTTATACGTCTGATTTCTGCAAGGTGCATTGTCCAATTAGACGAGTAGGTTTCAAATGCACAAAAATTATATTCTACGAATAAAGAAAACTTTATGGTAAAGGTGTGTATGATTGTATGGTTTATTAAGTGTGCTTGATGTTATCTACAGAAACGTGTAAAAGTATAATACGACTGTTCTTTATTGAAAGGAGTATTAAAATTAAGAAATAATTTAGTACAATAACGCCTTTTCGTTTTGTAAATAAGATTCAATCAAAGATTTATCAACTTCAATACACTTTCATACATAGGCTAGGGTAGGGGCCTAAAGTAATAGGCCTCATGTAAATTGATTACCTTGACTATAATTAACTATCATTACCAAAACTAGGCCCAATGTTATTGGTTAGGCCCTACCATTCTAAATCTATCCTAGAAAGCAAAACTCGATAGTTTGGTAAAGAAGATATAGTATTATCAGAGATTGAGATAAAGAGATATAGAGATTGGGATGAAGAGAATTGATGAGAGAGACTTTTTATTCCTGTACCAGTGACGTTAAAATATTTATAGTTTTTATTCAATTTTGATTTTTGTAACTAATAGTAATACTAGCTAATGCCTTAGTTTTCTATTTAAGATTATAATTTTACATCTAATAGGCCCTATATACCAAATTAGATCATAGTCCAGATCACACTAGGTGCACACCCAAACAAAAATTGAATAAATATAAATGCATGCCAAAATGGAATGCATAGGCTATCCATTCTCAAAACTATGCCAATGTTGCAACAATAAATGACCTTTTTATATTATGACAATGAATGACCTTTTGAATTGCCACACTAAGACTATAGACCAAGTGGCTGTGTCTAGAATGCAGAAACTTATAAACATGGCAGCTGTGTCTCTAATAGTGACTAGGTCCATATTTATAGACATGGCTACTGTGTATATAAGTTTCTGCATTATAGACATGGTTGCCATGTCTATAAATAGACCTATAGACCTAGTTATAATTAGACACAACTATTGTGTCAATGAAACTTGCATAGCAGCCAGGCTATATTGTTAATAGTGAATAGGTTCACACTTAAAGACACAGTGGGAAGAGTAACATTAAATCTTAAAGGGTGGCTGCAATTATATATGTAGCTACAAAAAAATTTTGATTCATATTGCTTGCACTTTGTCATGAGTTAAACAATATATAGCCTGACTAAATGTGTAATTAAGCAACTTGAGAATAAATGAAAATCTAGCAATAACTAAACAGCATAAACAAAAATGTGGCAAACTTCTTATAATATAAAATTTATAATAATCTATAAGTTTAAATACTTATAGATATAGCTATACACCATAGTCAAGAAGGTGATACAATGTGTGCCAGAATAAATTTTTAGGACAATCTGTGTGCTGTTTATGCACCATTTTTGTACCATCTTTGCGCCATTTGTGCAAGAAGTCTATGCCTTTATTTTATGTATTTTATGTAAATTACATATTTTATGACAAATTTACAAAATTCTTAGAATTCATGCAGACTCAATATGCTATGCCAGTTTTATGCTAATAAAGATTCTATTCTGATTTGAAGTTGTGCATAGCACTGTATTTGTCAGGGACCTCAGTGTGCGCCATGATTGTGCGCCGCATGCACTAGGGCCCTATTGGAATAATTTTCAAAAACCCATAGACGCGCAACACAGGTGCCAAAATTGTGCCCTTAAAAGCGCAATGCGACACCAAATTTTGTTGACTAGGGGGCGGCGACGCAACATTGGTGTCTGTTGACCAAATGACTGGGGGTAGAGGACGCCATAGCAGCCATATTGCAATTGACAATTCCCATTCTGCCGTTCACTCCCAATACCCCAACACCAAGACAATGGGGTGTGGGACAAGAGTATTCCTTTCAATTTTGTGGAAAAAGAAATGAAATAAAAAAACAGTGAAACAACAAAGGTACAACACTTAGAAAAACAGCACACACATTGTAACTAACAAGTAACATTTCTAAAAAATATATTTGAAGTATTAGTTACTTTACAGTCAAAATGAAAAAGAACAAATCAAGAAATAGTTATTATCAAACATGTTTGAAACATTTAAATACCAAGAAACAACCATGAACATATTATTATAATGAAACACAGTTTGTGAGGTTTTGGCTACAGATCCAGGCCGCAATGCGACACATGACAATGCCAGCCGCCAAGTTGTCACATTGTTGTGTCGCATTTGCGACGCATGACGACACCAGGTTTCCACAGTGTCACGCAACGCGACACACTACTTGAAACCACTGTCGCGCAACGTGACACCAGTAGAATCCGAAAATGTGACGGACGGTTGTCCGCGTTTTGTCAACTTATTCCAATAGGGTGCCAGGGACCTTAGTGTGCACCATGATTGTGTGCCAAGGACCCCTTGTATTGTGCTGGAATTTTTAATGGCAAAGACCACCTTCCTGACTATGGGCTACATATATATTTGTGGCTGCACTAGGATTTAGCAAAGAATTCTTATTAAAAAAATTTAATTTAATTTATTTTTTATTTTAATAAAAAACTTAAAAAGTTATAGATGGAAAAAAATCTATTTGCTAAAAAAATTTTAAATTAAAAAACACCAACCTCTTGGGATTTAAACCTTCCTACACCCAATCACAAGGCAATTGACATATCTACTAAGCCACCATTTGCTTATAAGAGAGCCCTATAGAACATGCATTTTATATTGATGATAATAGCTATGCCTATAAGCTCAAATATTATAGACATGGCCGCCATGCCTATAAGTACTCCATTTTTGAATTGCATAATACCATGGAACCTTTATGGCAAATAATTTATTTTATTTTTCTGCTTTTTCAGCAATTTCAGCAATATTTTCAGCAATATTATTCATAGTGGAAAATCAATGCTTTATTACAAGCTTAAAAACCTGTAAAGCTTGAAAATTATACTTAAAATGAACTTTTTTCATCTTTTTTTCCATTTCACAATAACTATTCTGTGTTGATTTTATAAAGTATATGCTAGGTGTGCATACATGATTTTTGTAAGAATGATATATGCCAATTGTGCATGCCTACTTTTGGCATGCAAGGCTAATGCATGTCCAAATTTTTGGGCATATACTATATGATCCAGAGTGTGGCTACTGAGGCCATAGTTCAAATCATATATTAGTAAATGCCAGGTTTAATGCTAGAAAAATTGATGAAACCTTGTTTGTATACTAGGTTTGTGCACCAATACAAAAATTTATTATTTGGCATGTATCTACTGTCATATATGCTGGGATATACCCTTATGTATGCTAAAATATAAGACCTAAGACCTTGTTGTATGCCAAGAAATCTTGGCATATATGTCACCTAAACTATGGTGCTAAGGTAAAGGTTTATATATTATTATCTATATTAAGTTTTGAATTCTGCTATATATTTATAACATTATAGGTTATTGTTAATGTTAGTTTCTTTAAAGTTAATATTATCTAGCAGATATTTAGCTTATTAACTATAGTACTTTATTATTGTGCCTGTTGAGTATCTGACTTGACAATTTTTTGTTGAGTAACTCAACCATTTTCTAGGATACTCAATTTCCAAGTTTTGTAATTAGTTGAGTTTTTTAGTAATATAACATTGCATACAATATAGTGTATTTATACATTACATAGAATACTTATAGATTAGTAAAATTGCTATTTCCAAGAGCATTACAATCTGCAATTAGTGACCAGCCCCCACAAAAGCACAAGACGGCAATTTGGCCAAGCAGAGTTTAACGCAGTTTACCCAAAGTCGCATTTTTGGCCAAAAACTACGTCGCATTTTGTTAAAACTAAGTCACACGGCCGACCGAATTTTGGGGGTTGTGCATGTATGCATGTATATGACAATGACATAACTGATTGAGTTTTTGGTTAACCATTGCTGCCAATTCCAGCTCCTCTGTCTATAGAAACCCGCTAAAGCCAATCATAACACTTGACAGCTGCTCTCTACCAGGCTTCTGCAACAAACTCAGCAATGGCTTGCGAAGTAGCGCAATTGAGCGGCAACGCTGGTGCCCCAAACAATTCAAACAATTTTTCTCCATTAACACTATTCGAGTGCACAATTACTAACGCTCAGATGCTGATTGAATCCATGGCTGATAGAGAGCTGCTGCACGCTCTCCGCATTGCCAGCGGCCTTCACACGCACATTGTTGGCGTTATTGAGCCCAGATGCGAGCGAGCATTTGCTCGGAGCGAAGCTCACGGAGCCTGCCTCCTGTCTGGCGCCGCCGCCGCCGCCACAACATCTTCGGCTGCGTCATCTCCGCTGCCATCGTCAGTAGCCGCCGCTGGCACTGTCAGCCAGGCCACAGCCAATGGCGCCTCGACTCGGCCAAAAACTGAGTTCGACGCCGCCCAATCAGCTGGCGGCCGCAGCATCTCACTATTTGGCAGCGGCAGCGTCAAAGAGGAGCAGCTATTGATTGAGGATGAGGACTCTATTGACGATTGCCTGATCATGGAGGAGGACGGTTCTCTTGCTGGCTCAGCTGCCGCTTTTGCTCCGCCGCCCGGCGTTGCCGCCGCCTCGGCCGCTGTTGCAGCGTCTCCTAGTAGGAAGCGAACTCGTCAAGAAACTGCAGCGGCTGGCACCAGCCAGGAGCTGTCAGTAGCTGGGGCAGCAGCTTTGCCTGTGACCGGCGTCAACAGCGAGTGCAGATCGGCGCTGCGCAACTCGTATAGAGAGTTAAAAGGAAACGGGCCGCATCTGTTCAACTTTTCTATGCCGTGAGTTCGATAATCGCACACTAATCTTATTGTTTAAACTCATTACGAAACGCCCGTTTTAAGTTATTTGTGTCGCACTGCCCTCTAAGCTCATTAACAATGGCCCTCTAAGCTCATTAACAATGACCCTCTAAGCTCATTAACAATGGCCCTCTAAGATCATTAACAATGGCCCTCTAAGCTCATTAACAATGGCCCTCTAAGCTCATTAACAATGGCCCTCTAAGATCATTAACAATGGCCCTCTAACCTCATTAGCAATAACCCTCTAATCTCATTAGCAATAACCCTCTAACCTCATTAGCAATAACCCTCTAATCTCATTAGCAATAACCCTCTAACCTCATTAGCAATAACCCTCTAATCTCATTAGCAATAACCCTCTAACCTCATTAGCAATAACCCTCTAAACTCAATAGCAATAACCCTCTAAACTCAATAGCAATAACCCTCTAACCTCATTAGCAATAACCCTCTAATCTCATTAGCAATAACCCTCTAACCTCATTAGCAATAACCCTCTAATCTCATTAGCAATAACCCTCTAACCTCAATAGCAATAACCCTCTAATCTCATTAGCAATAACCCTCTAACCTCATTAGCAATAACCCTCTAATCTCATTAGCAATAACCCTCTAACCTCAATAGCAATAACCCTCTAATCTCATTAGCAATAACCCTCTAATCTCATTAGCAATAACCCTCTAACCTCATTAGCAATAACCCTCTAATCTCATTAGCAATAACCCTCTAATCTCATTAGCAATAACCCTCTAACCTCAATAGCAATAACCCTCTAATCTCATTAGCAATAACCCTCTAACCTCATTAGCAATAACCCTCTAATCTCATTAGCAATAACCCTCTAACCTCAATAGCAATAACCCTCTAATCTCATTAGCAATAACCCTCTAATCTCATTAGCAATAACCCTCTAACCTCATTAGCAATAACCCTCTAATCTCATTAGCAATAACCCTCTAATCTCATTAGCAATAACCCTCTAACCTCAATAGCAATAACCCTCTAATCTCATTAGCAATAACCCTCTAACCTCATTAGCAATAACCTTAAGGTCCAGGCCTCTTAGGTCAAGCCCAATAAGAAAGTTTTTTTACTGCCTATGTGCCTAGCTACCAAGTGCCATACAAAGCTAATTGCCTATCTGCATACACCTTATTAGTTCCGGCCACCCTTCTGCCCATTTTAGTTTTACAGACTCGGTGAATCAGCGCGTAGCAGAACAGGTGATGTCTCACGCGCAGAGACAGCTGCCACTGCCTGGCATACCGCAGGACGTGTGGTGGAGTAAGTTAGCAAATTCTTCTTTATAAAATCATATAATTCTCGCTTACTAAATAGTTATGAAAATGTCAAGCTGCCAGATAAGCTGCCGTTGTACACGATGGGCCTATTCCTTGCATTTGGTGACCGTCAAGCCATTTTATAGGAGTTTCCATTATCTATGTCTACATTATCACAAAATGGTGCCGTTAATGTTAAATATGTTAGCAAATGCCATGGGTCGTTAATGTTAGATCCGGCACTTTTGCTAGCCTTTTTATGCAATTAATCATCTAATTAACTCCGTTATTTAACAGTTAATCATTAATTAATTGATTCTAGTTGTTAACACCACACGTTTCTTTGTTGGAAAATAATTAAAGTTTTATTCATTGTATTCTCCATCATTATCACTATGTCGCTGGTTCAAGGTCACAAGATCGCAAGTGCTCTTACATGCTGATTAACTACTTATAGTAGTACTCGCTAAAGGTTTTTGCTAATAAATGCGATCTTTTTAGCCGCCGCCCGGGAGCAGTACGGCCTAGTTAAAGACGATCTGCATAAGAATAAAATGCGGATAAGGAGGATTCGCTACAAACAGAAGGTATATTAATAGTACCGCGAGTTTCAATGGTGTCAGCAAGTATTAATTTTAATGCCATTGTTTTTATTTCCGCTTTTTTCACACTGGCCTCAGCTATGAATGCGACACGACACCATTCGATAAATATTGCGATCCCCAAGTGCACTACTTGTCAGTAGTTTGGGCATAAATAAAACAACTTGCATACTAATTTATGACTATTTTAGGCTTATTTCTTGACGTTTATTGCAACATGCAGCGGGCTGTGCAGAACAGGCGCAGCAGCAACAAGCTCGCTATGAGCAAACTGCGCAGTCGAAGAAAGGTCCGAGAATGTTTATTTATAATGATTTCATTGATTAATTGATAGACTGACAGATTGTTTTTGTGGTGTTTTAAATTTCCATGTTTTGTCACCGAAATGCTCGCCCAGATTAGCGCCATTCAAACGTGTTTCTGGCACTGGCTTAAAGCTTTTTTAGAATTTTCAGTTAAACTCAATCTTTGACTTCTTGTTGTTTTTAAACCGCTGTTTTCAGACGAACTGTACCTGTTTGCCCAGGATCTCAGCTCTAGTGCGCTGAAAATGCGAGAGAAATTCGCGGCCGAAAAGCGCAGACAAAGAAATCGCCAAAGAGTAGGTTGTTAGGTCTTGGCCGTTGGGTTGGTTCTGCTCTAACTCCGCGCGAACACCGCCCTAAGATGTGCCCTAGAAGCTCATTAAGAATCGCCCTATAAGCCCATTGAGAATCGTCCTATAAGCGCATTAAGAATCGCCCTATAAGCGCATTATGAATCGTCCTATAAGCCCGTTGAGAATCGTCCTATAAGCGCATTAAGAATCACCCTATAAGCCCGTTGAGAATCGTCCTATAAGCGCATTATGAATCGTCCTATAAGCCCGTTCAGAATCGTCCTATAAGCCCGTGAAAATCGTCCCATAAGCGCATTAAGAATCGCCCCTATAAGTGCATTAAGAATCGCCCTATAAGTGCATCAAGAATCTCCCTATAAGTGCATTAAGAATCGTCCTATAAGTGCATTAAGAATCGCCCTATAAGTGCGTTAAGAATCTCCCTATAAGTGCATTAAGAATCGCCCTATAAGTGCATCAAGAATCTCCCTATAAGTGCATTAAGAATCGCCCCTATAAGTGCATTAAGAATCGCCCTATAAGTGCATTAAGAATCGTCCTATAAGTGCATTAAGAATCTCCCTATAAGCACATTAGAAATCGCCCCATACACACATTTAGAACCGCCCTTATAAGCGCATAAATAATAGTACCAATGTCTCATGAACGTGAGACAGTTTCATGCACTGGGGACATTTCTTACCTGGCAAAGTATCTTCTCTCATTCTAGTGCTGCCTTCATATTCTGTTTCTCCTGCTTACAGAAAGTTTGTACGAGTATATGTTAATAATACTGAATTTATAATACTTTTACCTTAGGGCAGCTTGGGCAGGTAAGTATGATGCTATAAAAAAGTTTAATAGTAATATATATTGTATAGCTTGATGCACCAGAATGAAATGTACTAAAATCCCACTTGACCCCCGTCCCCTCTGGCCCTCGCCTGTTTCCCCATAGAAACTAGCCCGCCGGCAGAAGAGCTTCGAACTGTTAGCTAGCAGCCTGTCAACCGATCAGTTTGACAAGTACCGCGTCCTGCTGTCCAGAGATTACACCTCCTCCGATGAGGATGCCACCGCGGCCGATTTGTCCAGCGACGAACTCGGAGGCGGCGGCGGCGGTGGAGGAGCCGGCGGCAGCGGAGCTCTCCGAGTCCGCTCGCTAGCCTGGGAGTCCGCCGAGATGGCCGGCATGAAGCGCCAATTGGACGAGGCATTCTTAGAAACCTGCGCCAATCAGAAGCAGTCGCAACAGCTGCGCCGGACAATCAGAGATTCGAGCAGCGTTAGCGGCCGGCCGCCACCTACAGACTGTCCGGACTGGGCGCTGGCGGAGGATTTCAAAACTAACATTTAATAAATGTGTAATAATAATAATATTACTGTTAGTAAACAGGTGTAAATTTTTGCAGCTATACCCCTATAATCCCCAGCTATAGCATTATAAAATAATGTAGGTTAGATGTGCAGCAGACATTCCCTGTCGAAAACTTATCCCATCATCGTTAGTGGCAATTATTCTCCTGTCTGTAGATTTGTTTATAATATTCTCTTTTAGTAGCATACTATACTATAAAAACTAATCTTCTGAGTAGGCGGTTCCGTAATTAATCATTTTATCAGCTGCTTTGTTGTATATTGATGATAACTAAAATAAAATTGCCTTTGTGTAATTAGCAAATAATATCTAGTATACACTATATAAGCTACTGTTATATAAGCTCGTATTCTATGCAGTTTAGCAAACATCGGCATTTAGCTTGCAGTGCTATCCCTTATCTACTCAATGCATACATAGCTTTGTGCGATACTGTGCTGACCGAGTCCCAAGCTCCCAGTTATCTGTTTGTTGCCAACAAATCACTATATTATTTTACTACTGTGTCTTATTATTTGTGTTGAATACAGAGACATCTAATTGCTAATCGATATGTCTGTTCGACTTGGGTTGCATCTCCGTCTTGTTTGCTAGCCGACCTTGTATCATTATCCATTTTTTTATAAAATTGATTCTCGTCTAATTCTTGCAATAAGTCCACTTATCACATGCTGTTTTTAATGAATGTGTTGAGAACTGTGTTTTTAACTATTGTTTATTAAATTCAATCCGTAGAAGTGCTTAGCTTAGGTAGTATTAGCTGATAGAGGGTTCAACAAATAGTTTACAGCATATCACATTTGGATTGCTTCCAGTGTTTCATTTTGATAGATTTTTGGCTTTGGGTTAGCGAATTTGACAATTGCACAGTTGTAAAGTTACAGGGTGTATAAAGTCGATTTTATGGGTACAATTTTATGATTTACAGCTCTGATTATGGTACCAGGTAGTTACAGGTTCAATTATGACTTACAGGTTCAGTTATGGTATTTACAGCCTGGATTATGGTAGTTGCAGGTTGAATTATGGGATTTCAATTTAGGGATTAACAGGTTCAATTTAGGGAGTTTTAGGTTCAATTTAGGGAGTTTTAGGTTCAATTTAGGGATTTACAAATTCAATTTAGGGATTTACAGGTTCGATTTAGGGATTTACAGGTTCGATTTAGGGAGTTGCAGGTTGAATTATGGGATTAACAGGTTCAATTTAGGGATTCACAAGTTCAATTTAGGGATTCACAAGTTCAATTTAGGGATTTACAGGTTCAATTTAGGGATTTACAAGTTCAATTTAGGGATTTACAAGTTCAATTTAGGGATTTACGGGTTCAATTTAGGGAGTTTTAGGTTCAATTTAGGGATTTACAGGTTCAATTTAGGGATTTACAGGTTCGATTTAGGGATTTACAGGTTCGATTTAGGGATTTACAGGTTCGATTTAGGGAGTTGCAGGTTGAATTATGGGATTTATAGCTTCGATTTAGAGATTTACAGGTTTGATTTAGGGAGTTGCAGGTTGAATTATGGGATTTATAGCTTCGATTTAGAGATTTACAGGTTTGATTTAGGGAGTTGCAGGTTGAATTATGGGATTTACAGGTTCAATTTAGGGATTTACAGGTTTGATTTAGGGAGTTAAAGGTTGAATTATGGGATTTACAGGTTCACTTGAACTCGTCACTAATTAAGTCATCCATTACTGTTCCGTTCATGCCCGCCGCTCCGGAATGGCAGACGTACTCAGCCCGCACTCGAGCCTGCTGCCGCCTGGCAACAGTTTCTCGCCTCTCACCCTGTTCGAATCCACCATCACTAACGCGCAAATGCTCGTAGAGTCCATGGCCGAGCGCGAACTGTTCTCTGCACTGAAAATCATCGGCAATCTGCACACTCACGTGGTTCACTCCATGGAGCCCAGGTATTGTCGGGCATTCGATCGAAGCGACCGGCTCGCCGAGCTAGAAGCCGCCGGCCTTGTCGCCAGCGTGTCCGGAGAGCAGCAGCACCAGCAGCAACAGCCGCCGCCATCGCAGCATCAGCAGCTGCATCGCGAATCAACTGCCGCCTCGTCTTTGTCTGGCGGCGCCAATGCTTCAACTAAGGAAGAGAAAGCGTCTGTACTTGGCGACATGGGCGCCAGTAGCGTGCTGGGCGCGGCGCTTGGCGCCATTAAGGTTAGTCGTTTTAAAACTGTGTTGCCACCGTCACTGAAGGTCATTTTAATCTGCTATCACCGAAGGTCATTTGACTCTGCTATCACTGAAGGTCATTTGACTCTGCTATCACCGAAGGTCATTTGACTCTGCTATCACTCAAGGTCATTTGACTCTGCTATCACTCAAGGTCATTTGACTCTGCTATCACTCAAGGTCATTTGACTCTGCTATCACTCAAGGTCATTTGACTCTGCTATCACTCGAGGTCATTTGACTCTGCTATCACTCGAGGTCATTTGACTCTGCTATCACTCAAGGTCATTTGACTCTGCTATCACTGAAGGTCATTTGACTCTGCTATCACTCGAGGTCATTTGACTCTGCTATCACTGAAGGTCATTTGACTCTGCTATCACTGAAGGTCATTTGACTCTGCTATCACTCGAGGTCATTTGACTCTGCTATCACTCGAGGTCATTTGACTCTGCTATCACTCAAGGTCATTTGACTCTGCTATCACTCAAGGTCATTTGACTCTGCTATTACTCAAGGTCATTTGATCGCCCGAGCACATTAATGTTGTGTCTAAAACGCAGCCGTTATGTATGTCGAATCACAGGTGGAAGGCGACGATTACGAAGCCGACGAAGAGGAGGAAGACGATTGCATCATCACGGAGGAGCTGAACGACGACAGTCTTAGCGCCGGATTCCCCTATGCCAAAATTCCTCGACTCGACTTGTCCGCCGATTATTCCGGAGCCGGCGTCAGCGGCTTCGGCAGCAGCGGCGGCGGCGGCGGCGGAAGCGGCGGCGACGTGCCCCCCGAGTGCAAGACTATCATGCGACGAGCCTACAAAATGCTTAAAGGAAACGGACCTCACCTATTCGATTTTAGCATGCCGTAAGTAAAGCTTGAATGCGGAGTCCTTCAGTGGGTTGCCGTCCCCATCCCCAAAATCCTTCAGTGGGTTGCCGTCCCCATCCCCAAAATCCTTCAGTGGGTTGCCCTCCCCATCCCCAAATCCTTCAGTGGGTTGCCCTCCCCATCCCCAAATCCTTCAGTGGGTTGCCCTCCCCATCCCCAAATCCTTCAGTGGGTTGCCCTCCCCGTCCCCAAATCCTTCAGTGGGTTGCCCTCCCCATCCCCAAATCCTTCAGTGGGTTGCCCTCCCCATCCCCAAATCCTTCAGTGGGTTGCCCTCCCCATCCCCAAATCCTTCAGTGGGTTGCCCTCCCCGTCCCCAAATCCTTCAGTGGGTTGCCGTCCCCATCCCCAAATCCTTCAGTGGGTTGCCGTCCCCATCCCCAAATCCTTCAGTGAGTTGCCGTCCCCATTCTTTATTAATAATGTATGGCTGCATTAAATTGGCTAATTCCTGCTCCTCTCGATTCCCACTTGTCCTCTCGCTTAGCTTCTCCGCGGAGCCCAACCAACAAGTTGCCGCCATGGTCATGGCTAAGGCTAAAGAGATGGCCGAAGGCAAAGGCTGGCCGGACGACGTCTGGCAGAGTGAGTTTGGCATTTTTTGGCACTTAATGTGCAGCTGTTAGCTACCGTAGTATTGAGCATATTAGTGTAGGCTTGAGATTGGCGGCTTGATATTGAAAATCAATTATCTTTATAGCTGGATAAATACGAAGGTTCTGTCTAACACGGAATGATAATATTGTGTATATGATGCATTTAACAAGAATTGGTGCTTATTAAGTTGACAGGGATGCAAAGCTGAGATATTGGTGCACCAAAAAATCAATAAATTTAACTCTTTGTTGGTCGCCTCCCTTAAGCCTACTAACTAGTTGAATATCTTGCTTGCGAATTTGTGCATTTGAAACAATATTCTCTGCATACTACTACTGATAGCAAGTACAAGCACTGTTAATAATTATTATATAAGCAGCTTGTGTAATTCCAAATGTGTCACTTTTTCTCCTTGCCTACTTGGTCTGGAAACGTCGCAAGTTCTTTGGCTTGAGCAAATTAAATTATCTATGTTAAAATTTACTAAATATGACATATAATTCAGAGGCAATAATTTCATTTATAATTTTAAAACACTATCTTTCACCTTTCGAAGCAATGCACTCAATTTTAAATAATATTATAATTTGTTTTTATATATTATATTCAGCAATAAATTGTTGAGTAATGGCAATAAAATTGCTGCCATCAATTGTAAGTCGCGTATGAATTAATTACCTAATTAACTATTATTTTCAATAAAAATGGGGTTCTGACTGCTGTCTTTCTTCACCAATTGGTAACGTCCCGCTATTCTGCCCTTGTCAGCTGTTTATACCCAGTTTTTTTATAGATCTGACATTTTATAGTACACTATGTGCATCTGCTACTAACTAGGCCGCTGGATAGTAGTATTAAAAGGATATTTGTGCACTGTTATTATATTTAAATTATTGAAAAAAAATTGTAGAACTGCTAAGGCGTACTGTCGCCATGTTCGCTGAATTCCGTCGCGATATGCGGCTTAGATTGAAAACTTCTGTAAGTGCTGCGACTAATAGTATTTATCAAGTTATGTGTCATTGCGTGTCGCCTCCAGTCTGACTCCGGCTGCTATGGATTCGAATGCTTAAACTTTAGCTGCAGCGTTTCCAGATTCTCCGGTCAAGTCAATTGACACTGACAAAAATGTCAGCTGCTGGGCCAAGAGAATCCAATTTATTCGTATGCAATCTGTTTTTTTAGGTCTGCCAAAAGAGGGCCGAATAAATTTTATATTTCTGTCCTTTAGACGGAATGCCAGAGCCCGGCTTAAACTGTGTGTAAGTGTTGATGGGACAACGGATAGGGATATATACTCTTGCTTAACTGAAGGAGCAAACTTTAACAGTTCTGGCTTCCCTATTATTCGCCTTGAGCTTGAGTCCACTGAGCTGCATGCAGCGTTTCCAGATGCAAATATCTCTTCTTAGTTAATATACAAGAGGCAACAACCGATTGGCCGATTTCCAGGGCTGCCTAAAGATGGCCGAATTAACTTTATATTCAAGTCGTTTAAACTAAACGCCAGAACGCGACTTAAACTTTGCGTAAGTAGTAGATGTCGCATTTTTACAGTAGTATTAAATATTTTCTGTTTAAATGATAACAGAAATGAAGCAAAGCCGTTTCCAGGCCTGTGAAAGCCGAGTTCAGATCTCCCCTATTTGTTTAAGCTCAATGCCCCGCCTTAACAATTGCGCGCGTTTGCAGGGCTGCCGAAAGAGGCGCGGATCTCAATGATTTTCATTTCGTTTAGAACCGACGCTAAAAAGCGTTTCAAAGCGCTAGTAAGTTGGGATTAGCCGGCAAATGGCGGTTTCTCCTTCCAACAAGTGCAGAGCAATGAGAAAAAGTGAATTTGAAACAAGGCAGAGCGGCATAGTTCAGACCTGTTCAATTTCAGGACTGCGAAGCGAATTTCGAATCTCAACAGCATTCTCTAAAATGCGCTTCGAGTCTAGGCACGCTTTGAAACTTAATGTGAGACCCAAGTTGGTTTGATTTAGTCAATCCGGTCTCTTCTGTTCAATTTAATCAATAGGTGCTCTTGTGACGTTTCTAATCCATTTCGTCTAATTTGGTTCCGGCTAAATGCTGATTAGAGGCTAGGAATTATTATTTAACAAAATATTTAATGCTTACAGATTTGCCGTACAAATCCCGGCCTGACAGGGTGTTTTGTCACATACGCAGCGCGCTTAGGGCCAAGTACAGAGAGACAGTAAGACAGGATGAGCAGCTGTCATGGTTTTTTGGTGTTGTGGCTCTCTTGTTTTTCTTTGTTTTAGCAAGCTATTAGCTTGGTTGTGAGGGTAGAAGTCTCGGGATCCGTTCCTGTCAAGGGATGCTTAGGATTCTAGGGGTGAATCTCGATGCAATGGAACTCTGTATTGAGGTCTAATCAAGATCATTACTCTGTTTAGTGCACAAAATACTAAAATAACTAGATGGGGCCACTTGTGAATATTTATTTAGTAAAACAGCTTTCTACTTCCAGTTCAGTAGCAAAGAAGAAAACATAAGCTCAAATGACTTTGATAAGTTTAGAAGCCAAACAAACAAACAAAGCTTGCAGACGTAAACAACTTGCTAATTGGTTCAGTCGTATTGTACATTGGCCAACACCCCACTGAAATGTACTTGGCAGCTTGGGGTAGGTTTTAGTGTTTCATAGAAAATAAATGAGCCTTGTCTTGAAAAATACATTAAAATGCTTCTGTATAACTTTATACTGAACTGCAAGTAGCTTACACGCAAATGTGCTGAGTGGTCCATCTAGTTATTCTAGTATCTGTAGTTTAGATCGAAGTTAATAAACTTATAAACGAAAATCACCTGTTCAGTGCTTCGTCTGTCTGAACTCCGTAAATTGATCTCTAGCGACGTTTTCAGTAGGCAATTAGGCCTGTCTACCTTAGCGGCAGATTCCGGCCCCAAAGCAGCACCATAAAACACTAGATTTCAGAGCTGCCCTACGCATCGCGCACTATCTTCCTATTTATCGATTTGCGCCGGAAAATGCGCTTCCGGTTTAGAAGCTTTGTAAGATTGATAAATACGTGCAATTTCATATATACTACTAAGTTTAAGTAGGCATCTTTCAAATTTCTTAGCGCCTCAGCAGCTTGCGATGTTTTCCTTCCTTGGCCCTCGCTCTTTACTCCTACCGAAGCGTGATTGATTTTATTGATTTTACTGGCATCGATTGCAGACCTCCCTAAGGACAGTCGGATTAACTATTTGCACTCCAATTTTGGCACCAAAATTCGGGCCAAATATCGGATTAGCGTGAGTCTGTCTTTTTAAGTTAAACCCGAGACTACCTACTGCTAGTAATAGTCTACTACTGCCGGGTCACAAAGCACTTGCGACTTTCTTATCTCTGCACATATAAATCTCGATATAAAAAAATAATCGCGGTCGCCGCCCTCCATCCGAAGGAATCCCCACCTCGTGTAGGCTGCTGTATATATTTCAAAATTTTCGCTCCGCAAGTCGTTTGAAAATGAGACTGTCTGTAAGTTATTTAGTGCTTAGTAATCCAGGAAATAATTCTTTGAACCAAAGAAAAGCGCCGTTTCCAACGAGCATGGTGTCGTTCTAGCACAGCTGGTCAAGAGCAGTATATACTCTGCACTGTTTTCAGAGATTATTGACTCCGTCTGTGTTTCAGGGATTCCTTGTCGCGGTCGTATTCTGTACATGTTTTCCGATTTTGCTCTGAAGGCCAGATGCAAGTTTAAGCAGCTTGTGAGTTATGTTCTCGCTATAGTTAATAGGATAGCCCCAGCTCTACTGTAGCTGTTTGTTTCAGACGTTTCCATTCCAAATCAGCAGGCAATAGTGCCGCTAAATTGTACTACTTTCAGTAGCTTGCTTGCATTTGTGCCCATAAAAACTCTGCGCTATATTGTAGACCTGCCCAAGTCTGGCAGACTGTCCGTCATTTTTAGCGACTTTAAGCGACAAGTGCACGACAAATATCGCGGCTTAGTAAGGGATATATTATTCTTCGGAAAGCATAGTTTTAATCTACCAATGCCTGCGTTTCAAATTTTGGCATTTATCAACTCCATTCCAATAAAAAATTTTGCACAAAAATACCAAAAACACTTGCTGAAGCCAAAGAAACGAGTTTAATATTTATATTACTTACATCGCATTTTCTGCATTTTCTGATTTCCTTGCGCTCAAATCTGCCAGTTTTTAGTTAATTCTGGAATCTAGTCTATGCAAAATCACCCTATCACCATCCAGAATCCATCCTTCATTATTCCTGAGAATAGACCCTCATCACCTTGGGAATAGACCTCCGTCACCTTGAGCCTAGACCCTCATCACCTTGGGAATAGACCTCCGTCACCTTGAGCCTAGACCCTTTATCACCTTGGGAATAGACCTCCGTCACCTTGAGCATAGACCCTTCATCACCCAGAGAGTAGACCTTTATTACACCTGAGAATAGACCCTTCATCATCAAGAGAGTAGACCTTGATTACCACTGAGAATAGACCCTTTATTACTTTGAGAATAGACCCTTTATTACTTTGAGAATAGACCTAGAATAGGATCCAACTGTCCTAACTTATTTGAGCATAGCCTACTCTAAATCAATAGATCGATTTCGTAACATTTTCGCATCTTTATTATCTTTTACACCATCCACCGCTCTTCTCGAATCAATAATGCAAGCGCAAAAAAAACGATTGAAACAAAGCCTGTATCTCTTCCATCTAAATGCGTTTTTTTCGCAGGGCTACCAAAAGCCGGTCGAATGTGCGAGATTTTCAGAGACTTTGGGAAGCAGATTCGGACTAAATTTCGCCTAAGTGTAATTTTGATTTCAATGCTTTTCCTTCTCCTGTGTGCCAACCGTGGGACCAATTCTAGTCGTATATTTTATCCCTGTTTCCAACTAGGATTGGCAAGAAGGGCTGCATTGTGCTTGTATTTGCAATTTTTTGTAACTGCTTAAAGCCAAAATGAGGACTTCTTCATCTTCACTCTCTTCACCACTCTCTTCACTCTCTTGTTCACTCTCTTCACTTTTCTGTTCACTCTCTTCACCTTTCTGTTCACTCTCTTGTTCACTCTTCACCTTTCTGTTCACTCTCTTGTTCACTCTCTTCACTTTTCTGTTCACTCTTCACCTTTCTGTTCACTCTCTTATTCACTCTCTTCACCTTTCTGTTCACTCTCTTGTTCACTCTCTTCTTTCTGTTCACTCTTGTTCACTCTATTCACCTTTCTGTTCACTCTCTTCACCTTTCTGTTCACTCTCTTGTTCACTCTCTTCTTTCTGTTCACTCTTGTTCACTCTATTCACCTTTCTGTTCACTCTCTTCACCTTTCTGTTCACTCTCTTGTTCACTCTCTTCTTTCTGTTCACTCTTGTTCACTCTATTCACCTTTCTGTTCACTCTCTTATTCACTCTCTTCACCTTTCTGTTCACTCTCTTCTTTCTTTCTGTTCACTCTCTTGTTCATTCTATTCACCCTTATGTTCACTCTCTTCTTTCTGTTCACTCTCTTGTTAATTCTATTCACCTTTCTGTTCACTCTCTTCTTTCTGTTCACTCTCTTGTTCACTCTATTCACCTTCTGTTCACTCTGTTCACTCTCTTCACCTTTCTGTTCACTCTCTTCACTCTCTTCACCTTTCTGTTCACTCTCTTGTTCACTCTATTCACCTTTCTGTTCACTCTGTTCACTCTCTTCACCTTTCTGTTCACTCTCTTCACTCTCTTCACCTTTCTGTTCACTCTCTTGTTCACTCTCTTCACCTTTCTGTTCACTCTCTTGTTCATTCTATTCACCTTTCTGTTCACTCTCCTATTCACTCTCTTCACTTTTCTGTTCACTCTCTTGTTTACTCTTCACCCTTGCCCGAATTAAGCAACGCAGACCATAGCTAATAATGCAAATTATTATGATGAATTGTTTAAACTTCGCAGGGCTGCCAAAGGCTGGCCGACTGTCGGAGATTTTCTGGGACTTTGGGAAGCAGATTCGGATCAAACTGCGCCATAATGTAATCAGACTGCTCACTTGCTTAGTCTATTAACCTCCAGCAAAATTTTGTCGGAATAAAAGCATTCTATTCTACTTATCGTCCTCTCTGGCTCCAGCAGTGCAAGTTTAAAATCAAAAATTCAATTCGCCCCGATTTACAATAAGCAACTGTTATCTTTGCGCGCAGGACTGCCTAAAACTAGCCGGCTGACTGACATTTTCTGGGATTTTAGAAAGCAGATGCGCAGCAAGCTTCGCCTAACAGTAATGAGTTATTCCATTTGGCCAATCGTCCAATACTGCTTGCTTATCTGCCTGTTCAGATTAAAAATCTACTTCTAGTCTGCAGACTTGGCCCGTGGGATTCTTTAGGGGCGCTTCTACTTTAGTGCAGTGTCATATTGTATAGAATTTACATTATTATTTGATTAGCTTTGTGACTACCACTCAAAACCGGATGGTAAGGTACCGATAATTGCCGTATCGAAACCATTTCTCATTCCATTCCTCCATAAATATGATCCGGTCCAAATCGAGATTCTAAATTCCTTGAAGAAACTCATTCTCCCATCAGCATCCCCAAATCCCATTCTCCCACCAGAATCCTCAAATCCCATTCTCCCACAAGCATCCCCAAATCCCATTCTCCCATCAGCATCCCCAAATCCCATTCTCCCACCAGAATCCTCAAATCCCACTCTCCCACAAGCATCCCAAAATCCCATTCTCGCATTAGAATCCTCAAATTCCACTCTCCCATAAGCATCCCCAAATCCCATTCTCTTATCAGCATCCCCAAATCCCATTCTCCCACCAGAATCCTCAAATCCCACTTTCCCACAAGCATCCCAAAATCCCATTCTCGCATTAGAATCCTCAAATCCCACTCTCCCATAAGCATCCCCAAATCCCATTCTCCCACCAGAATCCTCAAATCCCACTTTCCCACAAGCATCCCAAAATCCCATTCTCGCATTAGAATCCTCAAATCCCACTCTCCCATAAGCATCCCCAAATCCCATTCTCTTATCAGCATCCCCAAATCCCATTCTCTTATCAGCATCCCCCAAATCCCATTCTCCCACCAGAATCCTCAATCCCACTCTCCCACAAGCATCCCAAAATCCCATTCTCGCATTAGAATCCTCAAATCCCACTCTCCCATCAGCATCCCCAAATCCCATTCTCGCATTAGAATCCTCAAATCCCACTCTCCCATCAGCATCCCCAAATCCCATTCTCGCATCAGCATCCCCAAATCCCATTCTCTTATCAGCATCCCCAAATCCCATTCTCCCACCAGAATCCTCAAATCCCACTCTCCCACAAGCATCCCCAAATCCCATTCTCCCACAATCATCCCCAAATCCCATTCTCCCACCTGAATCCTCAAATCAAATTGTCCCAACAGCACCCCAAATCCCATGCTCCCACCTGCATCCCAAATCCCATTCTCCCATCAGCATCCCCAAATCCCATTCTCCCATCAGAGTCCCCAAATCCCATTCTCCCATCAGAGTCCCCAAATCACATTCTCCGCCAACCTCTTATCCTCATCGTCGACCTTCCAGAAGCTGAACCGACGCCAGAAAAGCTTCGAACTCGTGGCCACCAGCCTCAGCTCGGACGAGCTGGAGAAGTTCCGCGTCATCCTCACCCGGGACTACACCAGCTCCGACGAGGAGTGCGGCTCCGGCGGCTCCGACCAGCTGCGCGTCCGCGAGCTCGCCTGGGAATCGGACGAAGTGAAACGATTGAAACGCCAGCTTGACCAGGTTTACATGGACAACTGCGCCACCACCAAGCAGAAGCAGCAGCTGGGCCGCTGCATCCGGGATCCGCTGCGCTCCAGGTCGCAGCGGCCGCCTCCTGACGGGGCGCCGAACTGGGCGCTGAAGCCGCCTATGAGGAAAAACTGATTGATGTACTTTTATGAACAAAACAGCCTATAGCATTTCGCAGTCCGTTGGCGTTTTCTTTTTTTGACCGCTTTTCTGCTTGATAATCGCCCCTAACCCCATAGAGAATCGCCCCTAACCCCATAGAGAATCGCCCCTAACCCCATAGAGAATCGCCCCTAACCCCATAGAGAATCGCCCCTAACCCCATAGAGAATCGCCCCTAACCCCATAGACAATCGCCCCTAACCTCATAGAGAATCGCCCCTAACCCCATAGAGAATCGCCCCTAACCCCATAGACAATCGCCCCTAACCCCATAGAGAATCGCCCCTAACCCCATAGACAATCGCCCCTAACCCCATAGAGAATCGCCCCTAACCTCATAGAGAATCGCCCCTAACCCCATAGAGAATCGCCCCTAACCCCATAGGGAATCGCCCCTAACCCCATAGAGAATCGCCCCTAACCCCATAGAGAATCGCCCCTAACCCCATAGAGAATCGCCCCTAACCCCATAGAGAATCGCCCCTAACCCCATAGGGAATCGCCCCTAACCCCATAGAGAATCGCCCCTAACCCCATAGAGAATCGCCCCTAACCTCATAGAGAATCGCCCCTAACCTCATAGAGAATCGCCCCTAACCCCATAGAGAATCGCCCCTAACCCCATAGAGAATCGCCCCTAACCCCATAGAGAATCGCCCTAACCCCATAGAGAATCGCCCCTAACCTCATAGAGAATCGCCCCTAACCCCATAGAGAATCGCCCCTAACCCCATAGAGAATCGCCCCTAACCCCATAGAGAATCGCCCCTAACCCCATAGAGAATCGCCCCTAACCCCATAGAGAATCGCCCCTAACCCCATAGAGAATCGCCCCTAACCCCCCCCCTGGAAAATCGCCCCAAATTCACAGTATCGCAGCAGTTCTTAGACAGTCGTGCTCAGTGCATGCGCTACTCACAAATTCTCAGTCGTTTGTCACCTTTGTCAAATGTTTATAACGCCACTCGCCAGGCTGTTTTCTGAATTCTGTCGTATTTTTATAATACTATCAGTTCTATTAATTCTATTAATATTATAAATAATAATTTGTAACTGCAGCACTCATTAAATCGGAGTCGATAATTTATTTATTTATTAACGATTAAATAGTTTCGCTCGCCTAATTAATTATCCGATTCATACTGTTGCAATATGCATTGTGGCGCGTCGCATTTTTTTATTATTCAATCCATGGTGTAATTGCAACATGTATTGGGGTTAACTGCAAATAAAGCCATGTATTAAAGTGCATGGCTGACAACCGCTAGAATATTGCTTGTATCTTATTCTTTTTAATTTTGCTTATTCTGCTATGATTACGTGTTGCCTCTGTGTTGTATGCATTGCTTTTACTGATTAATCTCTTGTATTTGACTACATGTACGTTGTGCAATATCAAGCATGTTCAAAAAGTCCCTGTCATACTACTTGCAATCTGTCTGTCAGCGAGTCTCTGTGCAAGCTCGATCTTTTAATTCGATCTATTCTGCATAATTGCTGTTGAATTCGCCGCCCATTGTATTGCTGCAGCTGACCCCTGCAGCTCTGCTGTTTAATAAAAATTAAAAGCAGCCCACTGTTTTATTTTGGCCTCTTCGTGTCTCACAGCTCTGCCATAAATTCATAATTACCCTGTTTGGGTCTCTGGTTGTTGCTCCTTTATTAAAAATTAAAATAAGGCAAGCGGCGATAGTTTTATAGCGTAGGTCAGTAGGTCAGATACGTTTGGTTGCGTTTATTTTCGCCGAAAGAAGAACAAAAGTCTTATTAATTACTAGCAGTAGTTGATTATTGCTCAGAGTCTGACAGACTGTGCACACATCCTCCTGAGTATAGTATAGGCGCAGGTGCGGAGTCTGAGGCTAAATTATTGCCAGTCTCGGGAGGAAATGTACACAGCTGACCACTGCCGAGCTGCTTGTTATAATCGGGCAAACTCACCTAATAATCCTGGCTTATTGTTCATTCGGCTCCGTGTAAAATGCGCGACTATCATTGTCTGCAACTAGTCTTCTTTCAGGCAGACCGGTCTGTATTATTAGCGTCCGCCGCAGGCGCTGGCATAAATAAGCCGCCGCCCCGTAGGAGTGGCGATATGAAGCGCCGACCACCCCCCTCCCTTGGGGTGGCTGCTTGTCCGTTTGTCAGATTGCTGCTTCAACAGGGCTGGCATGGCATCACTGCTATTGGCTTTTGGGGCCAGACTTTTGCATTTCTAGCATTGACTTGTGCCATGATGCTGCCCATGTGCCCCGGCCTTATCGAGACTTGAGGCCCGCATTGGCCCCGATAATGCGTCCATATCGGTCTGACTAACCGCACCGCTAGGGGCGCGCTGGCCGCACCAGGTCGCAGGGTCAGTGCTGAGCACGCGACGCCTCATGTCTATATAGAATGTGCGCAGAAAATTGTTGAGGGTCTATCTAATTCTTCTATAGTGTCTTCTGCAGTAATAGTACCGTCAGATAGACCCGGGCACTCGAAAGTAACTCAAATAAATAAGCTATAGTTATTATAACATTAAAGTGATTAGAGATAGCGGTAAAGAAGGTCGCTTGAGGTAATCTTAGCTGCATAACTTTGACCCATGCAGTGTAGCTGGTATCGCAGTTCAAAGATTCGACTGGTGCTGACTGGCACTGCGGGGCTCTAAATTGCTAATCATTATATTGTGCTCTTTTGTGTAAAGTTCGATTAGTTTAACACAGGGCAAAGTGGCAAGCTCGGTCTTATCAGTGACAGTGGGCAATTATTTTGAGCTGCAGTTTGCTGGGCTCAAAATTAAGATTAGAATTCTAGCTTAATGCTTATAATTGCGACTAACTGACCCTCATGCAGTCTTATACGAGTCCATCTTTTTAAAGTAAATTAAAAGGCAAGCGCCAGTATAAATAGAAGGATCGATACCAATCTTTTCTTGGAAACTAGTTTTAAAGGCCGTTTGCAAATCACAGAAATAGAACATTTCTTTAGTTAACGCAATTATTGTATTCAATGATGCCATCCGGTTTTTCTAGTGGTTCATGTACAACGGCGATGAAGTTTTATTAGGAATTGGGAGCAAGCGATTCTTGAGTTGAGTTGGCTGCAGGTGGGGGGGGGGGCATCGACCGGCGGATGCAGCGGGGAGGCGGAGGAGAGAGTCTCTCATTCCGCTAGCCCCTAGCGACCAGCCGACCAATAACTTTCAGTGAAGTATGTCGCTCGGGGGGCCCGCGGTCCCGCCTGCAGCGCGGTCCTCCTTTACCAGCGTTGGGGAAGACTCAGCTCATCCCGTTGTCCTTGGGGTACCGGGCGAGCAGCGGTATGTTCTCAGGCCTGCAAACGTGAGAGAAAACCGAGTTTGGCTCCGAGGTGAGTGAAAACTCGATAGTGGCAGGTACAAAGTGCTCAGCGTTGTCTCACTGCCTGAGCGGCAAAAAGGGCATCGCTCCTCTGAGGTCTGGTCCTGGAGGAAACGTGTCGAGTGAAGCATCGATGCTTAGCTAAGGGCCATGTTGACTGGTCTGAGAGGTCCCTAAAGCGATCTTTGGATGCTTTCTGTATTTTTTTAAAAATGCCAGAAATTTGCCACTGTTACTACAAAGACAATTGTGCCCTGCTGCGCTCGTTATAATTGCACAATTACCGAAGTGTGTACACAGTCAAACAAACTGCTTCAATTGAAAACCAAGCCACACGACACCGAAGTGAATATATGTTTATATAGTAGTATACAGATCAAGATGAAAGATAGCATATGCATACCAGTTACTGCAGCAACGGTATGTGTATACGTAATCAGCGAAGATTTATGTAGCAATGGTGTGCTACTGCAGTATCCTGTTGTTCGCATCAGTCAGACCTATTATATGGCTTCTTGGTTGCTTCTCCTCTCGCAACGCTTAATACGCGCATTCACCAAGGCAGGTTTGTTTACTATATACATCCAAGCATTTATTTCCCGGCAAAATGCACCACTGCATTGCATCAGGCTTGTTGCAATTGCAACGGAAGCAGCACTCTCAGGTACTATATGCGTCATTCTACGCGTGAAAGCACCACACATTCTGTCATGCAGGAATATTAAGTTAGCTGTTATTCCTGCCAAAATCTGTTTGATGTACCTTGCTGTTTGCTGAAGATGAAAAGTTAAAACTGTACATGTAATAACTACAAGTAAAATCTGACCGTGATTCCATTTTTAACTCGTACAAATCAAAGATACATTAACTCGTACAAGACAAAGCATAGTTTATGTAAGTTATTTACTTTTTTTCTACTATAAGTAGGTACGAAGGTACTCTTACGCGTATCAGGTTTTCACAAACTATATGCATGTAATTAAAAAATTTAAAAAAAACCGCGGTCTCGCCCCTCGCGGTAAATAAGATTTTTCCAGCGCGGATTTTCCTCGACCGAATTTGCGTCTACTAGTGGCGAAACCCCATTCAGCGATATGCGTTCTCTACTAAGTTGCTCATACTAAACGCACTAGTAATACGACAAATACAAGTGTAATTTGTTGTGACCCCTCGCACTCAGATGAAAATGCTGGCTACGCCACTGGCTTAGAGCTTAAAAAGCCACGACTTTTTAGTGTGGAAGGCGAAACAGCTACCTGTTTCTTAGAGTAAGATTCACGGATCGATCATACTTTAGATGATTGAGATGCACATAAGCAGCTGTCGCAATACTTATGGTAAACTGATAAGGCGATTGAGTTTAGATTTCCTCTGAATGATTTTTTAGTTTTTAATCTCAAAAATTGAGTTTTGATTTTTTTATTCGATCCTTTCGGTCATTTTTATATGCATGTACTTCGCTCCGACCATGCGTAGCTTTGGTTGGGTGTTAAACCGGTGAGGCGTGGTGCTTGCGGGGGGGAGGTGGCCGGCCTGCCTAGGTCACGTGCGGGTGACATGCCGCCCCCCCCCCCGGTTTGATTGGCTTAACAGTAGGAATACCAAGCCATTTTTCCGCCCGTCGAACTACCAAGAGGGGGGGAAATTCCCCCCCCCCTGACAATTTTTTTCGCTGCGCCAGAACGGAGCAACGCAAGCACACGAAATTTAAGAACACGGGCTAACTTTTTGTTGCGCACCTTCTCAAACAAGAATCAAGTCGCCAGCCCTTCGGACCGTCGAGATATTCGACAATTCTGCCAGAAGGTCGGATTTTTCCATAAGTGCTAGTGTATTCAGTACATCCCTGTGCGCCAATCAGCACTGCGCCTCAGTGCAGCCTTGCCAAGTCTCCAAATTTCATCAGCACGTCGAACACATGTGTCTGCATCAGTTCTGACTTCGTTGGTCACTAGCCTTCACCCAAGTGGAGCTTCTGGACCCTCAACAGCTGTGGCACCAGGTGACTATAGACACCCTGATGCGGATTTCTCTAGTTTCGCCGATCAAGCCTCGAAAGTGGGCAAGAATCAACCGCCAGAAATTCTCAGCTAGTCTCTCAAGCATTCCGTCATCATCCCGACGCCGTCGGCTCCTTCAACAGATTACACCAGGTGACTATGGACAGCCTGATAAGAATTTCTCTAGTTTCGCCGATCAAGCCTCGACAGTGGGCAAAAATCAACTGCCAGACATCCTCAGCTAGTCAGTCAAGCATTCAGCCATCACCCCGATGCCGTCGGCACCTTCAACAGGTGGCACTAGGGGAGTAAGGACACCTGAGCGTGATTTTTCATCATGCTCTTAACATTTCTGAAGCTCTCAAAATTTTTAAAGCACGGACATTGCTATAGTTAAGCTTGAACTTATGTTGCTGTACATTTATATTATTATTACACATACTTTTATGCATACGAGCTACATACAAATTTTATTCGAAAAGCTGTTTAGTTTATTCAACTATAATAATTGAACCGAATTCTTATCCAGAAAGGGTTATGCTTTTAAGAATCCAGTAAATTCAATCGGTTTTTTCATTTTTTAATGATTCAGAAATGTTAAGAGCATGATGAAAAATCACGCTCAGGTGTCCTTACTCGCCTGGTGCCACCTGTTGAAGGTGCCGACGGCGTCCGGGTGATGGCTGAATGCTTGACTGACTAGCTGAGGATGTCCAGCAGTTTAGGTTTGCTCATTATTGAAGCTTGATAAGAAAAACCTGACATATTTGCAACAGGCTGTCCATAGTCACCTGGTGTAATCTGTTGAAGGAGCCGACGGCGTCGGGATGATGACGGAATGCTTGAGAGACTAGCTGAGAATTTCTGGCGGTTGATTCTTGCCCACTTTCGAGGCTTGATCGGCGAAACTAGAGAAATCCGCATCAGGGTGTCTATAGTCACCTGGTGCCACAGCTGTTGAGGGTCCAGAAGCTCCACTTGGGTGAAGGCTAGTGACCAACGAAGTCAGAACTGATGCAGACACATGTGTTCGACGTGCTGATGAAATTTGGAGACTTGGCAAGGCTGCACTGAGGCGCAGTGCTGATTGGCGCACAGGGATGTACTGAATACAAAGCACATATGGGAAAAATCCGACCTTCTGGCAGAATCGTCGAATATCTCGACGGTCCGAAGGGCTGGCGACTTGATTCTTGTTTGAGAAGGTGCGCTACAAAAAGTTAGCCCGTTTTCTTAAATTTCGTGTGCTTGCGTTGCTCCGTTCTGGCGCAGCGAAAAAAATTGTCAGGGGGGGGGGAATTTCCCCCCCTCTTGGTAGTTCTACTGTTAATAGCGCTGGGCGGGATCGGTCTCTCGGTCTCGCAAAGTGGGGTATCGTTTTTTTACAAAAATCCCCCAAATTAGTGTTTACCACCGCTGCCCATTTGTCTTATGTAAAACGTAAAACTCTGTACAGCACAAGTTAAACAAAGCAAGCAAGAAAACAATAAAAGTAAAAATTGTAATTTAAAGTTTAAACCTAATGAATAAATTTTGAACAAATTTGACAAAAGGAAAAAGTCCCGTTACAGGTTTTTATTTTTTTTTTTTTAGAAAAAACTAAAGGCTAATCCTTACAAGAACTTTGCCTTCCCAACCGGTATTTAATACTGGTATTGGCAAAATTCCGGGTTTCAGCAAAGTCCGGTATTTTTATTCCCTACTATAGACTCACAGACAGGGGCTGGACAGGAATTTCAGTTTAAATTCAAGCTTTGATTTAATTAAAGCGAAGATAGTTGGCATAAGACCCAGATTACATTGCCAGCCGTTGCTATCTGGCTGTCTATAAAGCTGTTTACAAAATACAGTACTCTTCAGTCCAGCCGCAACAATAGTCTGAACTTAAAGCCGGGTCCTGGCCTACTTAATCTCGCATTAAAACCCGTGTGAAGACCAATATAAGTTTAGGCGGCTGTCTGGCGGCGGGGAGAGCTGCTGTTTGCTGGGTGGGCCAGGCCTTGTTTACGATTGAATAAAAACCCATCCCTAGGGCTGGCTGGAGGGAAGGGGTGTCTGACAATCGAGCCCGGCCCGGATTGGTGGAGCCGGTTTCGCCTCTTTGGATTGGCTCAAAGTCACCCCCTTCTTAAAGTCACCCGAAGGATTAAAAAATCTCTCAATCCTAGTTTAGACAAAGCATGAGAAATGTCTGGCACAACTTACTGCGAAAAACTCAGCGAAGCAAAGCAGCGGCAGGTCTGCGCTCTTGCCGTTAAAGAATTGCTTCAGCTAGGCATCCAGCTACCCAAGGCCAGACTACCAGCTTACACAGAACGAAGTACACAATGCTTTGGACGACCTCTGCTGCAGCAGGCATCCACCGAGATTGAGGGAATAGGTAAAGTCCCGACTGTCCTCGTTGCCTGCTGTTCCTTTATCAGCGATCATCTACAAGTCGAAGGATTGTTTCGAATTGAAGGCTCGAAGGTGCGTCAGAGAGATTTAAGACTGCGGCTGGACAAGGGACTGCCTATACTAGATGCTACTCCAGTTCACGATGTCTGTTCGGTGCTAAAAGCCTGGCTGAGAGAGCTTCCAGAGCCCCTTGTACCTCGTGAATTGTCCAAGATTTTGCTACAGGCAACAAACAGGCGAACCCTGGAGAAGCAAGTCAAGATTCTTCGCCTCGGCTGTCTGCTATTGCCGAGTAGCCAACTTACAGCCATGCGCTATCTCTGCCTGTTTCTGAAGCGTGTTTCTTCGCACAGCCAAATCAATCGTATGCCAGCGCCGAATCTGGGTGCCTGTCTCGGCCCCAGCCTCATTCAGCCTATGGACGCTACGATGGAGCTGTTGGGTCGCATCAATGGCATATCGACCCTGCTAATAGATTTCGCTCACGAAATCGGCTCTTATCCTACTAATTGGATCGAGCGACTGGAGCCGTGGGTTGAGCCGTGGACTGAGCCGATCCAACAACAGCAACAACAGGAAGCCTGCAGTAACCGAAGTCGCAGCGCCTCGTTTGGTCAGCGGGCCTTGCGTCTGGTCGGCCGGGCGGTCAGCCGCATCGCCAGCCGATCGCGCAGCCGCAGTCCACGCCTTCAGCAGAGTCAGCAGCACGCTAGTAGAAGGTCGCCGCCACCGGTACTATTCAACGCAACGACCTGCCCTACGCCTACTCGCTCTACTGCTTCTCGGCGCGCGCCTGTGATTGCTCAGCAGCGCCAGCGCGACTGCAGCAGAAGCAACAGCAGCAGAAGCAGCACGAGTCCCGCCGCAAAACGGCGTCGCTTCCTCACGCGTCGGCTTGGCTCCGTTCGCCAAGTGGGCTACTTTGAAGTCTTGCCGCCACCTCCGTTGGTGGCCTTTCGCCAACATTAATTGAAGCATTGAAGAACAAGAATTCCTGAAAATATTTCACAGACAATGAATCAAGAATTTAAACTGTACCGGCGAAGTAAGCATATACTTTATGAGTCATGACTGTTTTTGTCCTTTTCGGTTAGTCCTCAGCTTTATTTTTTATTTGTAGGCGTGACAATATTCCAACCCTTTGAAGTATCCGACATTACTTCATAGCTGAATTTTTCCCTGAGGCTATCCAGAAAATTCTCGTTAAGATCGTACTACGTTACTATCCTCTTAACTTAAGTTTCAACATTTAAATTCGAATATTTCATACAGAAGTGAAAGTACTTTTATAAACCTGAAGTCAGTACAGTTCGAATTCGAATGTACATCTCAACTAAAATAAAAAAATTAAATTTCTATCGCACCTGGCGGCTTATTTTTTGTTTGGCATGCATTATTTGACGCGATGCAGCATGTTTTAACATTGTTTTTTTAGTGTTGTTAAATCTTTAAATGTTCCCCCAGGGGTTGGGATTGGGAGGGTGGTCACACGGGGGCGCAGCCCCCACAGCCCCCCGCCTGCGCCGCCACTGATGATTCTTCGATTAATTAAGTAGCCTCGTTATGAATTAATATCAATTAGTTTCAATTGTTGCTTGTACCTATTTATTAATTTATATTTATTTGAATGTATTTTTTAAATATAATCATAAATAATTTTATTGTTTCAAAGGGTTGATTGAAGGTTTGCAGTTTTGCACCTTATATTGAACTAAATTAATTTTCTTTCATAATTTTTGTGAAGTGCTATGATTAATAAATCAATCTACTATGATTAATAAATCTAGTTGATACATACACAAGTGAAACCAACCACTCGATTGCGAATATACTCGTAGGAGACAACTGACCGCGCGCAATTGGCGCACCTGCTCATAATTAGCATGGCTTCCCGCTTCCTGGAAAAATTTGTCAGTGGGGCCCCTATTTTCAGTCGCTAAGAGGCAGCTCGGATAGATAGCTCTCAAGCAGTGATCTCAAATGTAATGTCGAATGTCAAGACTTCTCAATTAAGAATAAAAAGGAGAGACGTCCTACTTACTATTAGTAGTGAATTTGCAGACTGCAGTAGCAGCTTTCGACAAAATCAGGATTTCACGAGAAGAAGCCGACAAAATATAAGTGTTCATCGATTGCGTATAGTCTAGCGCAATCTTATCTCCAAGATAAAAGTCATAAGGGCATGCCGCAGGCTAGCCAATTAGATAAGCTATTTAACGGGACTTGCTCTTAGACTGAAAAATCAATTTCGTATGCGTGTTCTTATCGGACATAAAAAATGTATAGCCTGCAATAAAATAGGCAGGCCAATTATACGGTAATTACACTTTCAGCCAGGCAGTATAGTCATTGGTCTAAAACGGTTTATTATGCGCTGCAGCATTTGAAGAGCGTCACTTCCATTTAATTTTAAATCCAGCTATGTCCCACGAGGCGTCTGCATGGGGTATGCTCACTATTTTTATATCAATAATTAGATATCTGCACACCTAGGCATCGGCATGATCAAAAGCCCAGGCCATTATTAATTATTATTATTGCAATTTGTAAACTTTTCCCAGACTGGGTCAGCAAATTTTTTATCAGAATAAATAGCATAAATACTAGGGGTGTTCGGGGTTCGGGGTCGGGTCGGGTTTCGGGTCGGGTTTTGGTACCGGGTTCGGGGTTCGGGGTAGGTGTTCCGGGTCGGGTTCGGGGTTCGGGGTAGGGGTACCGGGTTCGGGGTTCGGGTCGGGTTTGGCCACCGGGTTTTCGGGGTTTTCGGGGTTTTGAACAATATCATTCTCAAGAGTATTTTCAAGCACTTTTTTACTCCTTATGCAAAATCCACAATGCGAAAGATATGCATTGAGTTTCAGGTACAACTTAAGTTATATTTTACATACAATTTGAAACAGAAATAGCAGATAGAACCATGGATTCATTTACACTTTCTGGTAAATAACGATTGTCGTTTTTCGACCCATTCAGTCTTGCAGTTGATGATTTAAAAAATTACGTTCAGTAATAATTTTACATGTGCTACGTGTAACATGGTCTGAACTTCTGGATTGGATGAGGAAGCTAAAAATTTATAAATACACTATTATTCTCCACGCATCAGTCGCCAATAATCAATTATCACAATGATTACCTACTCATATCAGCATACAATTTTATGTAAAGACGTCACTTTAGTTTTTACATAGCAATTCTGTTATACCACTACTGACTTACTGTTAACTGTAATCAAAAGTAAAAATAAATATATATTTGTGATTAACTCTCCTGTTTCATTGCATCATTGTTTTATCTGTGCTATCTCTTTATCGCTCTAGTTCTATCTCTACTGATATCTACACTACAGGGTATAATCTAATTTTATTGTACTCTATTTTTGCAGCTTAAATAAACTCATAGATGTAATATTACTATGAAAGCAATTTCGTTGTAAGTATAGGTACGAAATGGTCCTGATTTTAGTTGTGACCTTTCATGTATCTTACTATTAGATCTTGGGTCTTGGTATTCCTTCCATCTCAATCCCAATCCCATTGCAAGAAGTGTTTCATATTTCTTTTCCTAGTTGTAGAGTAGCTAAGGGAAATAAAACCACAAGGCTAAGTGGTTGAAGCTGTTAAGGCACATCTCAATATATAAAACTGAATTTAAAACTGAAATTCAAAACTGAAAACTGAAAAATTGAAAACTGAAAACTGAATTTATTAAAATGATTGACCAAAATAAGCGTGAAAATGTTCGGGGTTACGTTCGGGGTCGGGTCGGGTTTTGGTACCGGGTTCGGGGTTCGGGGTTGGAAGAAATGTTCGGGACGGGGTTCGGGGTTCGGGGTAGGGGTACCGGGTTCGGGGTAAACCCCGAACCCCGAAAAAATGGCCGACCCGAACACCCCTAATAAATACTGCATGGTAATTTTTAGTCAACCTTCAGCATCAGCATAAGAATGCTACTCTCCATCCCATTCTTCTGCTTAATTCTTTAACCTCCAGCCTCAGCATCACCAATAAATTGATGGGTTCGGCCTTCTTAAGCTCTTGAATGGAAACTTGTCGGACCTGAGAGCATAGAAATCGATCACCTAATGCTCTGGCCTCCCAGTTCCGTCAGATGGTGATCCTCAAGGGTAGCATAGATATGGCGAGCAGCCGAAGGTCCCGCGGTAGCTAAGAAAAGACGGCGAGAATTTCAAAAGCAGACATCAGCTAATCCGGAGATTAAGCTAATCCGCGACCTGGCTCACCAATCCAGCTCTCTCAAAATCGGCTTTCCACAGGCGCACGCCCCCCGGCCCCTCCCCCGTCGAGTAAGATTTTTTTATTTTTTACATGGGAAATGCACATTATCATGTACCGATTACTTTCAGAATCGGTGTTGTCAGCACTCATTTTGGCGCCGCAGGCACTCATTTTGGCGCTGCAGGTACTCATTTTGGCGCATGTTTTGTCGTCCTGCAGCAAAATGCATTCATGCGAAGCAGCAAAACCAGAAAGAAGAGTAAAAAATAGGCAAAAAGTCTACATAATTTGCATTTAAAATGTGGAGGGGCCACATGCAGATACCATACTGGCCCTACAACTTTAAAAAGTGGGGGGGCCATGGCCCTACTGTCCCCCCCGTTCTTACGCCTATGGCGCGCCCATAGAGCCTTTGTATTTCTTGGAAAATTTAGCGACCACGTATCAGGTCAGTAGCTTATGCGCGTATCAAGGCATATTTATAGCTATTTTCATTTTTTTGTATAATTCTTGCAAATGATGTGTATTTTCACTTGAACCATGAGGATGAGCGAATGAAAAATCGTTATTCAAACAAAACAGTTGAAAATGTAAACGAAATATACAAGAAACGATAAAAATCAGAAAGTTTCAGCAATAATGAAGCTATAGTGTGAAGAACTGCTGCTACTGAATTGAATGCATTGGGAGTGGCCTATCAGAGAATATATATAAGATCTATGAGTTCTAAATAACTGTTGACGGCGAAGATATTGTCTTCTAATAACTTGATGTCACTCGACAGGCAGATGTCGCAATCCGGGGAAAGGCTAAATCAATTGGTGGGGTCTCCAGCAGGCCTGCAGTATTACGCAGAAAATAAACTGTTGAGGTACAGCCCGGGTTGGGCGATCGTAATTGGTTCAGTCATTTCATTCCGAGCATCGAGCACCGAGCAGTCTAACCCGGGGGTGTCCGCGAGTACAGTACCCAGCATCGACGATCGAGTTACCGAATTAGCATCTGAAAGCCTTCAGATGCGCCGCGAAAATAGCGGTGGCTGATCGAGCGAGCTGTCGGTTGCACATCTGTCCATTAAGGCAGGTATAATCAATTGTTTTTTATTATAATTTTGTTTTTCTTATTAGTATTATTCTTCTTCTTCTTCTTTTCTTCTTCTTCTTCTTCTTATTATTATTATTATTATTATTATTATTATTATTATTATTATTATTATTATTATTATTATTACGAGGCGACGAGCTGACGAGTGCGTGCCCATCCGCGCGCCTTATGGGCTCAAGAGTCAGCAGGAAGCTAAAAGCCTCACCACGGTGGTTTCACCCGACGGCAGTAGGCTAGGCTGGGAAAAAGATCAAAAAATCTCCAGGCTAGCCTGGGAAAAGATCTTCTGTTGATCTTTCTTGTATACGTTGCCTGGAAAAAGATCATATTTGCCTAAATGAATTAAATATATAAGAGCCAATGCAGAAAGAAGCGAAACGCATATTTGCTTGATATTCGCTTAAAATGACAGAAGTTTAAATCGAATTTTTTCTCCTAATTTGAATTGTATATTTCTACGAAACTCTGTTTCGAAAATGTTTGCCAACCCACGCTGGCATGCTATATAGCAAATTCTATTATATTGCAAATAGAAGTTGGATTGTACTTTGTGTAGAAGTGAACTATATACTAAGCATACAAAATGTTTCCAAAAAACTTCTTTTAATTTTTTTGCATAGCAAGCTCAGTAAAAACAAAAAAAAAACAATTAGAAAGCACTAACATTAACAAGCTAGCTACTGACTCTATAAATTGATGCTATCGTCAATATGAGATATCAATGGCTATATAGTATTTAATTAGTAGCATGCTAGCAATAGACCATATGTCTGGCACTGTGCCACTGTACAACATTCTAAATCCAGTGCTTAATGTAAAGAGAGCTATATATAGAGTATTACAATTATAAAGCTATACTATTAATAAATTATAAAGCCCTGTAGTAGTATAAAGCTATACTACCATACATAATAGCTGGATACAGTATTGGAATAGCATAGCTGGATAGGCTGTTAATTTATTTGGGCTTTTCGCTTTTATAGCTACAGTTTCTATTATTAAAAAAATGTTTAGGTATGTAGAAACTACAAGCTATTATATATAGTTGCGGCCCTATATCTCTAAAAACTATATCATAAGCCTAGCCCCATCCCTAGTCCTGACCCTAGCCCTAGATCTACTTAGCCCAGCCTTAACTTTAGCAGCCATAGCCATAGCATTAGACAAAACTCTAACAATAGTCTTGGCCTTGGCACTAGCTTGGCTATAGCCCTAGCCTAGCCCTACCCTAGCAATAGCCCCAGCTTAGCCCTAGCTTGAGCTCAAGCCCTAGCCTAGCCCCAGCTCAAGCTCTAGCCACACCACAGCCCCAACAGCCAGTTAGTGTGGTAGCTCAAGCACCAGCCCAGCCTAGCCCTAGCCCTAGCCTACTCTATCCTAGCCCTAGCCCTATCCCACTCTATCCCAGCCCCTACTCTAGCCCTAACCCTAGCCCCAGCCCTAGCTCCTCCCCTAGCCCTGGTCTTAGCCCTAGTGCTTGCTATCCCTGCCCCAGCTCTGGCCCTATCACTATCCTAGCTACAGCCCCTAGGCCTAGCCCCAACCCTATGCCCTAGCCCTAGCCCCAGCCCTAGCCCCTGCCCTAGCCCTAGCCCTAGCCCAGCGCCAGCCCTACCCACCCCTAGCCCCGGCCCTTGCCCCTGCCCTAGCCCTAGCCCTAGCCCCTGCCCTGGCCCTAGCCCTAGCCCCAGCCCTAGCCCTACCCCACCCCAGCGCCAGCCCTACCCCATCTCAGCGCCAGCCCTACCCCATCCCAGCCCCTGCTCTAGCCCCAGCCCTACCCCACCCCAGCCCCAGCCCTACCCCACCCCAGCGCCAGCCGCCAGCCCTTCCCCATCTCAGCGCCAGCCCTACCCCATCCCAGCCCCTGCTCTAGCCCCTGCCCTAGCCCCAACCCTAGCTCCTGCCCTTGCCTTGGCCCTAGACCCCCCCCCCAGCACTGGCCCTTTCACTATCCTAGCCCCAACCCCAGCAGAATTCTACTTCTTTGACTCCTGCACACCTGCACCCCTACACTCCCTGCACCCCGTGCACTCCACATGTACTGTTTGTATTTTTATGAATGCTTTTTACTTGCTGCTTTAATCATTAATTCCTCCCAGGCAGTCCTTCTTTCCTAGGCTATCTTTCCTAGGCAGCTTTCCCAGGCAAACTCTCCTAGTCAAACCCATCAAGGCAGCCTTCCCAGGCTACCCCTCCCAGGCAGCCCTCCCAGACAGCCCCTCTAGGCTACCCCTCCTACTCTACCCCTCCCAGGCAGCATTCCCAGGCTATCCTTCCGATTCAACCTCTCCTAGGCTGCTACCCTTGCCAGACAGCCCTACTAGGCTACACCCTCCTATTTAACCCCTCAGGCTTCCTCCTTTTCTACCCCTCCCAGGCTACCCTTCCCAGGCTACCCTTCCCAGGCTACCCTTCCCAGGCTACCCTTCCCAGGCTACCCTTCCCAGGCTACCCTTCCCAGGCTACCCTTCCCAGGCTACCCTTCCCAGGCTACCCTTCCCAGGCTACCCTTCCCAGGCTACCCTTCCCAGGCTACCCTTCCCAGGCTACCCTTCCTAGGCTACCCTTCCCAGGCTACCCATCCCAGGCTACCCTTCCCAGGCTACCCTTCCCAGGCTACCCTTCCCAGGCTACCCTTCCCAGGCTACCCTTCCCAGGCTACCCTTCCCAGGCTACCTTTCCTAGGCTACCCTTCCCAGGCTACCCTTCCTAGGCTACCCCTCCCAGGCTACCCTTCCCAGGCTACCCTTCCTAGGCTACCCCTCCCAGGCTACCCTTCCCAGGCTACCCTTCCCAGGCTACCCTTCCCAGGCTACCCTTCCCAGGCTACCCTTCCCAGGCTACCCTTCCCAGGCTACCCTTCCCAGGCTACCCTTCCCAAGGTACCCCTCCCAGGCTACCCTTCCCAGGCCCTCTCTCAGGCAATCCTTCCTGGCTACCCTTCCCAGGCTACCCATCCCAGGCTACCCCTCCCAGGCTACCTTTCCTACTCTACCCCTCCCAGGCTACCCTTCCCAGGCCCTCTCTCAGGCAATCCTTCCTGGCTACCCTTCCCAGGCTACCCATCCCAGGCTACCCCTCCCAGGCTACCTTTCCTACTCTACCCCTCCCAGGCTACCTTTCCTACTCTACCCCTCCTAGGCTACCCTTCCCAGGCAGCCCTCCCAGGATACCTTTCCTACTCTACCCCTCCCAGGCAGCCCTTCCAGTCTACCCCTCCCAGGCAGCCCTTCCAGGCTACTCCTTCCAGTCTACCCCTCCTAGGCAGCCCTTCCAGGCTACCCCTTTCATGGCAACCACTTTCAGGCTATCTCCTACTTTGCCCCTGCGTACTGTCTCCATTATGTTCGAAATTGAGAAGATTGTTTCGCTTCGGTATTATTTAAAAATATAATGCATCATTTTTTACTTCAGACGCTTCACTCTCATCATTTATGGTGCGTACATGCGAGCCAGCTAATGCTGACGCCGAACTTTGTATTCGGCTTTCCAACGGGGAACTGTGCGTTTATGAAAGCCAATAGGGATTTGGGATGCCAGAAAAGATATTCTATTTTGCTAGGATCCGATAAATGCTGCCGCTTCGGCTGCAGTGACCGCCGGCTCAAGCGGAGGACGATCGCTGCTCCGCGTGCTGTCATCCGGTTCCGCGACGACCTTAACGAACAGTGGCAAAGTGAGGGTTAGTTAATAAACTAGTGATGACCTGAACGATTGTCTGAAGTGATGCGCGTTCGTGTGACTCACACCCTGGCGATGCGCAGTCCTGTACCAGCGGTTTGTAGTTGCTGTGTAGCTGAAGTTTCTGCGGGCAGCTCTATGTTGCGCGCATTACTTCAGTTGTTTTTGCGTAGCTGCAAAAATTTATTCTATCCAAGCGGCACATTACCTTTGCGTTTATTGAGAGCTGTAATTTTTTTGTCCGAATAACAAATAAAAAAGCTTTTTGCTCGATCGATGTCACCCCGGTAATTTGGCTGTTGCGCCACGCATTTTCGCGCAGATTTGGAAGTGTTCGCAATCGTCCAAGTATTTTTCACTTTATTTCAGAAATTTCGCTCCCGCAAAAGGATTGACCAGACCGCAAGTCGCAGAGTTTGAATTTTGGATCGCGGTGGCCTGAAAAGTCTCTCATTCTGCTCAAAATGTTAAACTATCCTTAGCTAATGGCAAACTATCCACATAGTCTGGCTTATTTGCTACCTCGAGTAAGCTAGGTTTAAAAATAGCACTAAAATTGGGTTGCATGAACACTAGCACTAGCACTTGCACTAGCAAAAGCAAGCACGGCTAGAATGGAGATTAGCACAAGAGCTCAAGCATTTTGGAACAAGAGCGTATTGACACTGACGCAAGTATTTTACCTACATGTATGTTCAATCATGGATTAGTGCCAGTATGCACACGAGTATGTTTGACTTAGCTGCAGAGGGCATCATCCGGCGGATGCAGCGATCAGAAGGCGGAGGAGACCGCCCATTCCGCTAGCCTCTGGCGTGGCGACCATGAATGACTTCCATCGAAATGATGTCGCTCAGGGGGCTGTCAGTCTCGCTTGCAGCACGGTTCTCCTCACCGGCGGTGGGGAAAACTCAGCTGAGGTACCGGGTGAGCACATGCTCTCTGGCCTGCAAGCGTCGGAGGGTTTGGCCCGGGGTGAGTGAGTGGTGAAGACCAGGTAGTGGCAGATACATGTAAAATTATTCTGCGTTTTTACTGCCTGCTGAGCGGCAGAAGAGCTTGGGACACCGCGCACCGCTCCTTAAGTACCTGGCCCTGAAGGAAGCGGTGGCGAGAGAAGCAGCCATGCATGCCTGCAGGCAGCAGGTTGATCAGGTGTAAATTTTACAAGTGCACCTAGGCCGGGGGGGGGATACAAATTTTTGACATTTTCCGAGTGGCTTTCGCGCCTATGCGACCAACATTTTCTGATAGATTTCGCCCCCCCCCCCTGAGTCGATTGGCGCCGGTCTCAGACTGCCAGAAGGTCGTCCAGTAGAGGTTTTTGCACTTTTCCGGTGCCGAAACTCCGTACTGGACGATATATAACTCCAGCATTGGAGCATAAAATTGTCGCATTGTCGCACTAAACTGCACGCTAAAATCGACTATCAATCTAGTGGTTGGAGTCTGCAAGGCTCCAATGCTGCAGTTATATCAGTTCCAGTACTCGTTCCAATGCTGGAGTTTTCTTATGCTCCAATGCTGGATTTATACTCGTATCAGCCAGTACTGGAGTTTTGCGGTTTTGGCGAAACTAATTTTACACCTGATCAACCTGCTGCCGGTAAAGATTCTGCAAGTAAACCGGCTGTCCTGAAACTTGCAACTAATCAAAACTACGCAAGCCGCTGAGCAGTTTCGCACCAAACTGCACGCTAAAATCGACCATCAATCTAGTATTGGAGTCTGCAAGGCTCCAATGCTGGAGTTTCCTTTATTCCACTACTGGATTTATGCCAAAATGCACTTATTTCCGAGCCATTGTAACACGCTGGCGCGCGTTAGATGCACGATTTACTGTGCGTCTAATGTAGGTGTCTATGGCAATTTTCTATCTGAGTAAAGGCAACAAGCGTGCGTCTAACGCGTGCGTGTAATGCACGGAAAGTGAGTATATTTTAATAAGTATACTTCTGCTACAAGTACAACGAACGAATAACAGGGAACTGTGTAAACAAGGTAGACTGCGTAGACGATTACCTATCATTGACAGGGAAAGCGAATGAGGATGAAGGCGTTCTGCATTTGGAAGTTCAGTGTGGGAAAATTATTACTAATTGTTATTACTCACTCTAAGAATTGAACGTGCAGTTGTTGACAGTGTTGTAGAAGTTATAAACCACACTCTTACACTTTTACTAGCAGCGGTGTCCTCGATTTCGGAAACGAGCTGTTCCAATTCAAGTAGTTCAGCTTCTTCGTCAGGTATCTTCTTGAAAAGTGCCTCCAGAAGATCCTCCTCTTTTCGATCAATTGCCGACTCCGGTAGATTATCAGGCTCGTTCAGAATGTCGTCAATCTCATTGGTGGACAAGCCGGAAATCATTTCGTTTGGAAATTTGCTCAGATTCAGAAGTCTGACTTTAGTTGGTGGCTCAGCCATATTCTCTCACAAGTGATTTTAATTTAACAGCTTCTTATTCCCTTCTTCGCAACACTCAATCAACTTGCGTGCCTTTCACGCATTTTTGTCTAAGGTTAAGACAAATTAACTGAGCGTGCATCTAACGCGCCATCTAAAGTATTAAGCCAACGTAATACAATGCAACTCATACATCGACACTCAGGCCGCTAGCTCACACGAGGCTGGCATAACTGATTTAGGGGCAGATAATGGCAGTCTAAATCTACCACAGCTTACTGGCGGTGAGAATTATATACAAATAATAAATACAGTACAAAACAGTACAGTACAAATACAGTACATAGTCAGTACAAAAAGTACAATACAATTGAAAAGTACGATATGCTAACATCGGAAAACTCCGTATATAACTGTAAAAGGCAAACATAGATGGCTATAAAGTTATAGCATCGCCCAGGTGTTTGAAAGAAACATTCAGCTAAGCTGCTAAGGCTTCAGTTTGCGAAGTCGGTGAGAGCAAACGGGGGTTGATTGCCTGGATGTCTCGGAATCTCACCATGCCTTTATACATGTAGATGAAGTTGGCCAGCCTTCGAGACACTCGACGCAGCAGATCTGCATGGGTCCATGCAGTTGAGCGTAGAATTTTTTTCAAGGATCTTCTCAAACGCAAGCAGAGAACTGTTAGCGTAACGCTGCCCAGAATCAAGAGAATGGGCATGACAGAAGCAGCTGCAAAGAACTCTCTATAGTAGTGAATTCTCAGTGGAAGTGGAAGTATGACCAGGCAAGTTTGTTTCAATGGTTTGACGTACGATCGGACAAATTTTATTTGTGTGAACACAACCACTAATGTACTCGTAGTAAATAGAGGCTTTTTCCTCGGTAGAAATTCGAGCAACGGATAAAACTTATATGTTAGCTCGTCAAAACTGACATTCTCTTCAATTCATCGGTGACATCATGCTGACAACATGCGGATGGCGAGTGATCTGGTGGCGAAGCTTGAAGTTGTAGTCGTGAAGTTAAAGAGGCAACGCCTCCTCGCTGCATCCGGATGCCCGGAACCCTGCAGCCAAGTCAAGTAACCCTCTACCACTGTAAACAACTCTCAAATCTGCGCAATAACTACATGTACATGTAGATAGTGCATGTGCACTTGCCAAGCAGTGAGAAGGCAAAACTTCTCCCCGATATTGTGCTTCTCAATTCAAATACGTATTTAAGAAATTAATAACATGCAATCCGTGTTTCCCGGTCAATTTATCTTCAGCAGTACCAGCATTTTTGCGCCCCGTCATAATTGGTGCCCCTCATACTCATGTTGGCCTCCCAAACTTGGACCGCCCCTCCCAAAAAGAAATTCTAGATCCGCCATTGCTCGTACACGATAAGACTGACTGAATTTTTTTCTACTAATATCCACCTATACTAATTATATATCATTTGTCTCAATCGGATCGAAACAACTTACAAATGTAAATGTCCATGTACCAGGAAAGTCATATGGCTATTTAGAAAGTGACAGGATGTCAGGCTATGGGAGCACGAGACTTTTACACAGAGGCTTTTCTCGCCGAGCTTTCCTCTCATTTTTAACCAACAGGTGCTGCAGAGACAGAGGGCGAGAAGGAGAAGGGGAGGCCAAGAGGGGCAGATAAACTATTGAGACTCCTTCCCATATATTTGTCGTAAAATCACATACTTTACACCTCTCGCCTATGGCTCTACCTCCCACTATTCTTTGTGACCGTCGTATGACCATATTTGTGTCATCAAAAGAGAATTCGATAAAACAGGAATGTTTCAGGACAGGACAGAGTGAATTGTCGTAAAAAGCATAGGTAAAAGCAGTGCAGTCTGTTTTATTTCAAAGTCACATTTTTATAATATACAGTTAAGTATATACTCGTAAAACTGTACATTGACAAAAGAAAATGAAAAAATATAAATAGCCAACGCTTGCCAAAAAAATGCGCTGCATAGTTCTCTCAGTTTGGTTAGCAAAGCTCGACAGGGGGGGACAAAAAACTGATCACAGCATTACAGAGCGACAGAGAGAGCGTCAGCGTTTGATGGTAGTGCAATATTGCAAAGAGGTCATGGATTAAATGTTGCATACGCCACGGGCACAGACAAGTGTGACCAAACATATTTATACGGCTACGTCGGCTAACAGCTAATTTCTGTCCAATGTGGCTGAATAGTCATCCATGCCGTAGTCGTCACTGTCGTCTTCTTTCACCTCACGAGGATCCTGCGTGCACTCTTGCGTCCTGTGCATCGGCAGCAGCGTAATGTACATTGCTTTGTCTCATCTCGACACCTGCCAATGAACAAGAGAAAAAGTCCTTTTATTTAAAATGAAAATGCATGATGCAAAGCATTCCAATACAGTTCATAGCTAATCTGCATTGTTAGCACTTGATGCTGGAGTGACTATGAGCGGAGAAGCTGAATAGGTTATGTACGCGACCAAAACAATTCACTGATTTTCCTAGGAAGAAGCTAAATACATGCAGAAAATCTACGTACTCTTTTGTTTCAAACGACCTCATTTTACGTATTCTGCTGATGATATTGTAGAGTGCATAAGCGGCAGCATATAATACTCATATTTTTTACTCACTGCTAATTCGACGCGAAGATAAATAAATGGCAAAGATCTCCTCTGAAGGAAATCGGATAATATGCTCCTTCATTAGTCCTTCGTTCGCCCTTAGCACTCGCAGCACTCGTAGATGATAGCACGCGGAGCAGCGATCGTCCTCCGCTTGAGCCAGTGGTCACTGCAGCCGAAGCGGCAGGCAGCAAACAGTCCTGCGATCGTCCTCCGCTTGAGCCGGCGGTCACTGCAGCCGAAGCGGCAGGCAGCAAGCAGTCCTGCGATCGTCCTCCGCTTGAGCCGGCGGTCACTGCAGCCGAAGCGGCAGGCAGCAAGCAGTCCTGCGATCGTCCTCCGCTTGAGCCGGCGGTCACTGCAGCCGAAGCGGCAGGCAGCAAGCAGTCCTGCGATCGTCCTCCGCTTGAGCCGGCGGTCACTGCAGCCGAAGCGGCAGGCAGCAAGCAGTCCTGCGATCGTCCTCCGCTTGAGCCGGTGGTCACTGCAGCCGAAGCGGCAGCATTTATCGGATCCTAGCAAAATAGAATATCTTTTCTGGCATCCCAAATCCCTATTGGCTTTCATAAACGCACTTTTCCTCGTTGGAAAGCCGAATACAAAGTTCGGCGTCAGCATTAGCTGGCTCGCATGTACGCACCTGAAATGATGAGAGTGAAGCGTCTGAAGTAAATAATGATGCATTATATTTTTAAATAATACCGAAGCGAAACAATCTTCTCAATTTCGAACATAATGGAGACAGTACGCAGGGGCAAAGTAGGAGATAGCCTGGAAGTGGTTGCCATGAAAGGGGTAGCCTGGAAGGGCTGCCTAGGAGGGGTAGACTGGAAGGAGTAGCCTGGAAGGGCTGCCTGGGAGGGGTAGACTGGAAGGGCTGCCTGGGAGGGGTAGAGTAGGAAAGGTATCCTGGGAGGGCTGCCTGGGAAGGGTAGCCTGGGAGGGGTAGAGTAGGAAAGGTAGCCTGGGAGGGGTAGAGTAGGAAAGGTAGCCTGGGAGGGCTGCCTGGGAAGGGTAGCCTGGGAGGGGTAGAGTAGGAAAGGTAGCCTGGGAGGGGTAGAGTAGGAAAGGTAGCCTGGGAGGGGTAGCCTGGGAAGGGTAGCCTGGGAAGGGTAGCCAGGAAGGATTGCCTGAGAGAGGGCCTGGGAAGGGTAGCCTGGGAAGGGTAGCCTGGCAAGGGTAGCCTGGGAAGGGTAGCCTGGGAAGGGTAGCCTGGGAAGGGTAGCCTGGGAAGGGTAGCCTGGGAAGGGTAGCCTGGGAAGGGTAGCCAGGAAGGATTGCCTGAGAGAGAACCTGGGAAGGGTAGCCTGGGATGGGTAGCCTGGGAAGGGTAGAGTAGGAAAGGTAGCCTGGGATGGGTAGCCTGGGAGGGGTAGCCTAGGAAGGGTAGCCTGGGAAGGGTAGCCTAGGAAGGGTAGCCTGGGAAGGGTAGCCTGGGAAGGGTAGCCTGGGAAGGGTAGCCTGGGAAGGGTAGCCTGGGAAGGGTAGCCTGGGATGGGTAGCCTGGGAAGGGTGGCCTGGGAAGGGTAGCCTAGGAAGGGTAGCCTGGGAAGGGTAGCCTGGGAAGGGTAGCCTGGGAAGGGTAGCCTGGGAAGGGTAGCCTGGGAAGGGTAGCCTGGGAAGGGTAGCCTGGGAAGGGTAGCCTGGGAAGGGTAGCCTGGGAAGGGTAGCCTGGGAAGGGTAGCCTGGGAAGGGTAGCCTGGGAAGGGTAGCCTGGGAAGGGTAGCCTGGGAAGGGTAGCCTGGGAAGGGTAGCCTGGGAAGGGTAGCCTGGGAAGGGTAGCCTGGGAGGGGTAGAAAAGGAGGAAGCCTGAGGGGTTAAATAGGAGGGTGTAGCCTAGTAGGGCTGTCTGGCAAGGGTAGCAGCCTAGGAGAGGTTGAATCGGAAGGACAGCCTGGGAATGCTGCCTGGGAGGGGTAGAGTAGGAGGGGTAGCCTAGAGGGGCTGTCTGGGAGGGCTGCCTGGGAGGGGTAGCCTGGGAAGGCTGCCTTGATGGGTTTGACTAGGAGAGTTTGCCTGGGCTGGCGCTGAGATGGGGTAGGGCTGGCGCTGGGGTGGGGTAGGGCTAGGGCTAGGGCTGGGGCTAGGGCTAGGGCTAGGGCAGGGGCTAGGGCTAGGGCTAGGGCAGGGGCAAGGGCAGGGGATAGGGCTAGGGCAGGGGCAAGGGCCGGGGCTAGGGGTGGGTAGGGCTGGCGCTGGGGCTAGGGCTAGGGCTAGGGCAGGGGCTAGGGCTGGGGCTAGGGCTAGGGCATAGGGTTGGGGCTAGGCCTAGGGGCTGTAGCTAGGATAGTGATAGGGCCAGAGCTGGGGCAGGGATAGCAAGCACTAGGGCTAAGACCAGGGCTAGGGGAGGAGCTAGGGCTGCGGCTAGGGTTAGGGCTAGAGTAGGGGCTGGGATAGAGTGGGATAGGGCTAGGGCTAGGATAGAGTAGGCTAGGGCTAGGGCTAGGCTGGGCTGGTGCTTGAGCTACCATACTAACTGGCTGTTGGGGCTGTGGTGTGGCTAGAGCTTGAGCTGGGGCTAGGCTAGGGCTTGAGCTCAAGCTAGGGCTAAGCTGGGGCTATTGCTAGGGTAGGGCTAGGCTAGGGCTATAGCCAAGCTAGTGCCAAGGCCAAGACTATTGTTAGAGTTTTGTCTAATGCTATGGCTATGGCTGCTAAAGTTAAGGCTGGGCTAAGTAGATCTAGGGCTAGGGTCAGGACTAGGGATGGGGCTAGGCTTATGATATAGTTTTTAGAGATATAGGGCCGCAACTATATATAATAGCTTGTAGTTTCTACATACCTAAACATTTTTTTAATAATAGAAACTGTAGCTATAAAAGCGAAAAGCCCAAATAAATTAACAGCCTATCCAGCTATGCTATTCCAATACTGTATCCAGCTATTATGTATGGTAGTATAGCTTTATACTACTACAGGGCATTATAATTTATTAATAGTATAGCTTTATAATTGTAATACTCTATATATAGCTCTCTTTACATTAAAGCACTGGATTTAGAATGTTGTACAGTGGCACAGTGCCAGACATATGGTCTATTGCTAGCATGCTACTAATTAAATACTATATAGCCATTGATATCTCATATTGACGATAGCATCAATTTATAGAGTCAGTAGCTAGCTTGTTAATGTTAGTGCTTTCTAATTGTTTTTTTTTTTTTTTTACTGAGCTTGCTATGCAAAAAAATTAAAAGAAGTTTTTTGGAAACATTTTGTATGCTTAGTATATAGTTCACTTCTACACAAAGTACAATCCAACTTCTATTTGCAATATAATAGAATTTGCTATATAGCATGCCAGCGTGGGTTGGCAAACATTTTCGAAACAGAGTTTCGTAGAAATATACAATTCAAATTAGGAGAAAAAATTCGATTTAAACTTCTGTCATTTTAAGCGAATATCAAGCAAATATGCGTTTCGCTTCTTTCTGCATTGGCTCTTATATATTTAATTCATTTAGGCAAAGATGATCTTTTTCCAGGCAACGTATACAAGAAAGATCAACGGAAGATCTTTTCCCAGGCTAGCCTGGAGATTTTTTGATCTTTTTCCCAGCCTAGCCTACTGCCGTCGGGTGAAACCACCGTGGTGAGGCTTTTAGCTTCCTGCTGACTCTTGAGCCCATAAGGCGCGCGGATGGGCACGCACTCGTCAGCTCGTCGCCTCGTAATAATAATAATAATAATAATAATAATAATAATAATAATAATAATAATAAGAAGAAGAAGAAGAAAAGAAGAAGAAGAAGAAGAATACTAATAAGAAAAACAAAATTATAATAAAAAACAATTGATTATACCTGCCTTAATGGACAGATGTGCAACCGACAGCTCGCTCGATCAGCCACCGCTATTTGCGCGGCGCATCTGAAGGCTTTCAGATGCTAATTCGGTACTCGATCGTAGATGCTGGGTACTGTACTCGCGGACACCCCCGGGTTAGACTGCTCGGTGCTCGATGCTCGGAATGAAATGACTGAACCAATTACGATCGCCCAACCCGGGCTGTACCTCAACAGTTTATTTTCTGCGTAATACTGCAGGCCTGCTGGAGACCCCACCAATTGATTTAGCCTTTCCCCGGATTGCGACATCTGCCTGTCGAGTGACATCAAGTTATTAGAAGACAATATCTTCGCCGTCATGTAAGTTCCCCGTGTCTCAGCTATTTTACTGAAATATCATATTATCCCACATTATTAAAATACTTTTGAATTCTTAATGCGCTCATTAATTGTTACAGGACTTGTTGATCGTTAACGGCTTGTTAAATCTTTACACATGAACAAGTACGCTGTATATGCTCTATGCTGTGATGCATATTGTAAAGAGTAGTTTAATGCTACTAATTTGGGTGCCTAAGCAATGCAAATTGAATATAACGTCAAGAAATCCATTTGCGTCTTGTAGTAATTCCAGTTTTAAAATTGTTTGTTTGGACACATTTGTTTGAAGTAGGCATAAGTTTAGCATTTGTTTTTGAATTTAACTTTTTGGCGTCCACTAGCTTTCTCAGAATAAGCCAAAAATTTTTAGAAAAAGTTTTTCAAGTTTTTAGTATATAGGATTTTTTAAATATTGACGAATAAAGCCTCCTCTTAAAAACAGTAATTAATTATCTTTGACCTAGTATATAGACCGGGACTAATCTGAAAGAAAACCTATAAAATTAAGTTTAGAGCAATAAATAAGTTGAATAGAATATTATTGAATTTTAAAACCGAATGGCGAATAGGCCCTATCAGATACGTGTACATCATACATATAAAATTGAATGCAAGTCATTGATTGTTCCGACTTGCATAAATAAAGATTGTTTATAACTTTTCTACCTAGTACCATGGGCCTATAGTGCAGTGCCTCACCTGTGCACTAAAGTCAAAACACAGACTTTTAGCAAAAGTTTCTTTGCCCCTGCAAGCTAAAAAACCAACTTTTTGCACCAATAATAAATTAACTAAGTTAATCTATGGAATAAAAATTCTAGATATTTTGGCATTCTTTCATCGTAAAATCCCCTACCATATTCTAAATGTAAATGAGAGTTGGAGTTTTTGTTATACAATCCCCAATAAGAGTGACTAACATTCCTTGAAATCAAGTTAGTTCATTGATAAAGGCATATATTAGTTTTGACTTATATCTTTATAAATAAAGCCTATATAAATTCACTTCCATTATACAAATATTTAAATAGGGAGATTGTATTAAAATGATTAGGGCCTAAGAAGACAAGTGATAGACTGATACAGATATAAGCCTTAATCTATTTCATTTTACAATCACTTTTATAAAAAATTATGGGGATCATAGCATAAAAGTAAATTAAATTAAATATAGTTTGTAAATTAACAAATTTTTGTTAGCGTCTAGGCCTAGTCATTTTATAGTGTAAGTTAAAAGCAATATCAAAATATGTAACAGGCCTTTTGGCTCTCTATAAGAATTCCACCGTTATGCCACCAAGTTGTATTAGGTGTGTTTCCTATGCACTGAGAATCCTACTAAATGCCACCAAAGTTGTAACAGGGGTGATTCTTTTTTCTGAATAATATCCCACTATTGCTACCAAGTTGTAACAGGGGTGATTCTTTCTTCTTAATAATATCCCACCGCTGCCACCAAGTTGTAACAGGCCTTTTGGCTCTATGAGAATTCCACCGTTATGCCACCAAGTTGTGGTAGGGGTGTTCCCGTATGATACAAAATCCTACCGCTGTAACCAAGTTGTGGCAGGGGTTACTTCTGTCTCTAATAATAATTTCACACTGTCACCAAAGTTGTACTAGGGCTAAACTAATTTTTTAAGTTGGTAGCTGCCACCAGGATTATCCTATTAATAAATTATGAGTTTATCAATCTTAGAATAATCCAAGAAATGTTTCTTAGAATTGATCTGAGTATATATCTTGGTATTTAGTCTAAGTATTTAGTCTGAGTATTTAGTCGGAGTATTATTCTTAGAAAAACTGTTAGCCCTGAAAGATTTTACTCTTCTGATTATTCTGGTAGCGTTCTGTTATTCTGGTAGCGTTCTATTTAATAATGGCCTGAGCAGTATTTTGGCTTACTGGTATATGTATTTCATGTACTTTGCAAGTCCTTGGGCGTTACCGAGATTCGAGGGTCACAGCCTCCGGTTATTCTTACACGTATCACTTCAGATCTACTTTGTATTCTCTTACTACTCAATGCTGCTGCTTCTCAATAGTATATACGCTTCAGTCTATTTCACTCTTACTTCTTAAAAAGAATCAACACAGAAAACACTTCTTCAATTCTTATTTTCTTGGAACTCTTACTATTCGTTATCAACTATTTTGTTAGTAAACCGCGATGCGCGAGGTTGGTCTCTCTTCCGCCGAAAATGCTTCTATTTATACTAAAATTTGCTATAGTTTTAAACAAAAATTTGTTAGTGCAAAATATTATAGAAAATACGAGTATTAAAACAAAATATGTTTCTTAGTTTTGGCGTGAATTCAAATTGACTAAATGGTGACTATTTTATAAAGAAATCAGGAGGGGCCCTGCACAAATATAAAGTGAATAGGCCTATATAAGCTTATGCTCATGTTTATTTTTAAATAAATTTTTATATAGATATATGTGTGGAAAGTGCTTATCCTCACCGTCCCATGCTGATAATTCCAATTTTATTGACACTGATTCATGTCAATAATTTCCAGCTTATTTCTATTGTAGCTTATTCAAGTTATTGGAATAGAGAACCTTAAAATGAATCTGTTCAAAACCATCTATTTGTTTTCACTGTTTTACAAATCTTCCAAGTAAACTACTGAATAATGAAAAGTATCAAGTACTTTGTTAAAACTTTTTTGTCATTAAAAAGGTTAATTTTAAATATTTGCTTAGCTGCTAGCTTTGCTTAGAACAACCAAATAGACCCTAAAATTGAGGCAAATGAGATTTACTAAATTCAAAATTTAAAATGTAATAATAATAAGTAATAATAATAATAATAATGACTATCAATTTAACATCAGTACACAAAAATAAATACAAGCAATTGCATAACCTTAGCTGTAGGGATAAGCTAAAAAAAATTGACATAGATCTGTGTGGATAAAATTCAAATTATTGACATGGGACTATGGGGATAAGCACTTCCATGTGTGTGTGCCCTTCACTTTAATCTTATGATCTCTTAGTAAATTTTATAATGAGATAAGGTTATAAGATAAAAGTAAGAAAAGGTATGTATCTGCACAAAAACATAAAAAACAAATATGATACAATGGTATATTAAATTTAAATTTGTTTTCTATCTTTAAAAATGTAGCCTTTATACTTATAGTTGGTTTTGACTTGATTTGATTAACTGACTAGCAGTTATTAGTTTAGTTGGAAAACTACTTTTTATTTTTTTACTTTCTATGATCTCCCTATATTCTATATGAGTATATAAATATAATTTTACTATTGAGATGAGATAGGCCTAATTATGAAATAAAATATAATTATTATATAGCAATCTTTTGATAAACTATATTGCCTTTCTATTCATTTTTAATAGGAATCCTAAAATGAAACTAAACAAAATCATAGATTGTGGGTGAAAAAATGTCAGTTTTTCAATAAATTTTTCCAAGAAATTGCTATTTAATTTAGTTCACTCTAGGTAAAAATTGCTTAGTGCTATATATGTATGTAGCTATAATTTGTATACTTTTGAGGTGGCTCATACATGCGCAACCCCCCTGATTTACACTGGCCGTGCAACTTACTTTTTGACCAAAAATGCAACTTACCTATAAAAGAAACCTTAACGCAATTTTGGGTAAACGGCAGGAGAAACTATGACTGTCTTATTATGGCTAAATGCCTCGTCATCTAATTAGTACTCTGTCTGTATTCTTTAGGTTAGGCATTTTTGCAACTTTGCAACCACAATTTACGGTGGCCAGATCGGCCAGGTCGGCCAGCAGTTGCGCATGTATGAGGTGGCTGGAGATGGGGTGTAGGAGTGGAGAAAGTTTTTTTGGATGATTAAAGTCAATTGCTGTCACTAATGAAGAAGGACAGATTCTACATTTGAATTCCCGTCAGTGTTGCATTCACACGAATAAATCCAGAGAGTCACACAGACAAATCACAACAAAATTCTTTCTCTTGTTTTACTCTAACTGTTGGGGTCCTCAAATTCTGGGGGAGGGTAGTTATAATTGTAGTGGAGTGGTCATTTGAGCGGCATGGTTGTTTAAAAGATAGACACTAGAGATTCTAACACCTAACACTGGAGAAGGAATAGCAATAGCAATAAATTATATATAATCAATTTATAAAACATTTGAAGTAGCAAAATAGCTCAATTCTATACCCTTGTGTCTAAGTGCCTGTATTCATATGCAAAATTAGTTAAGATTAGTTAATCTAATCAATTGTATTGATTTTTTTCCTTTTAGTGATCCACTATGATTTTTGTGATTTTAATACAGAATGTCATTATTGGCAAATCATCATGGCCTATATTGCATCAGATGTTGAAGCCTATAATTGCAATTCTAGATGATTACATAGCAACTATTCAGCAAGCAATTCCTTAGAATCTTTGTCTAATATGTGTTGCAGAATAAAGCCAATTTTTTATCACTTACTTATCTAAGAACGCCACCTAAACTGCCAAGATCAACAGCTTTGCTTAAAATGGAAATTACTTTTTATAAAATAAAATGAAAAAAAAACCAATATCTATAAGTATCTATATTTTTGTGGTTGCTTACTACATACTATAGCTATAGTCATTATTAATATTATAGCAAGACAAATTTGGTAAAATAAAAATTTTCTATTTTTATTACTAAAATACTTATTTTTACCTTTTGCTTGATTAATGATATAATTCTCTTTTATTTTGCTTTCTAATTTTTGCAAACCAATAAAATTTATAATAAAAGCTTTTAACTATAATATTCCCTTGGGTATATCTATAAGAGTATTTGCTTTCTCTTAGTATTAGTATTCTATATAGCCAGAGCTATAATCAGGGTATTGTAGAACATAACTACTTGGCATTTATTTGAACAAAGGCCTAGCTAATATTTTTTGAATGGGACAAGTAGGCCCTAATTGATATTCTTTACCCTAGCTTATTGAAATATAGTCTATCTAAAAGCTATGGTCTAAAATTATAATCATTTTCATACATTTGCAACACCTAGCTGACCTAGTATGCATGCAAAAGAATGAAAAATAAAATGAAGCAAGAAAAAACATAAAAAATGAAAAGAAAAAGAAAGAAAAGCTCTTTCATTCACTCTAAAATTCTGAAGTCTGTGCACATATGATTATGATATGATCTTTTCAAAGAAGTATGAGAATTCCAATTTAGAGTCTAATATTTATTTATCTGTTGAAAATTTTGCTAGTAAACTATTCAGTCCATTATATAAGTTTCACAGTTATCCGTTTGAGAAAAAGATGCATCTCAAGTGTTTCAAGTTATATTCTGTCAAGCTATTGATGTAAGTGTTGTATAGCCAAATATAGGAGCTTTCCAGTTGTAATTGTAAAGTTAAAGTGCAAGATGCGCTCAGTTGCTTTATTTATATTATAAAGCATCCACTAGAAAAACTACACAAATAATATTTTAGAGCCAGAGATGTCACATGATCAATAATACATTATACAGATAATTTATTAACCACTCTACTGAAAGTGATAGTATGTGTAAAAAACGAGAATAATATTAATATAGTTAGTATTTACGTTATACCATACTTATAGTAGAAATACCAGCGGAACAACACTATCATTAAGTTAACCCGTCAATTTATGACACAATAGTGCAGTTTATATAGTTTTAAAACTTGTGTGAACTTGTTTCGAAGAAAATTCAAATGTATGCTAAACCATCAAGTTCAGTTTTATAGAAATCTATAAAAATCTGAATATAAATTAATGTTTACAGTATGTTACTAGCATATACCCCCGCAAATCTCATGGATTCGCGCAGCGTTCTGCAGGCTATACTGCGCAACTTCACCGCTACGCGGGACCACCAGTTGCGCCAGTTAATTCTGGAAGCCAGATCCGCCGGCCTCCACAGCAACGTAGCTATTCAACGAGACGAAGTGTATATTGTTGAATGGCGATTCGTGCCGCTGCACTACCTGATGCGATTCGGCTGGTCGCATGGCCTGTCAAATCTAGCGATGCTGTTGCTGCTGTTGCTGCTATTGCTGCTCCTAGTAGTGGCATTGTACTGCTGCTCAAGCCTGATCGATAGCTGCCTATTCGGCTATGAGGAGCACAGCACGCGCTCTGTGTCTGTCCAGTGCGACGGCGAGTCTGCCGGCTTCGGCGAGTGCAGCAAAGTGGAGCAGAACAACGGGAAGGCCGATCTTCTGCTGGAAATTGAATGAGACCTGGAATCCAGATGAAAGTACTTTTCTGAACCATGCTGATGCATACAAGACGCCTGTCATGGACTACTCAAACAGACCTGGACAGGAGGTTCAGCTATCCACTAATAAAAAATCAATATTCTTTTCTTTCGCTTTTTACACTTCCTTTCCTACTTTACCTGTGTTACCTGAAACAACTCTGGGGCGAAGCAAATGACACTTCTTGGGACGCTTCTTGGTCCAAGGCACCGTTTTCACCCGGTCCATCAGACTGTTATCTTTATTTCTTAAGAGAAATTTATTTAAAACTGACCAAGAGTTTAGCAAGTTCAAATCCAGTTGAAACTGTTAAGCAAGAACAGTTTCAGCTGGTCACAAGTTCTAACCACACAGCTGTACTTTGTCCTATCCTTGCTAATTTTGTGCCTCGTTATAACTTATTATGCGTAATGAAGCTGCTCATTTTCTATTTTATTTATCAGACTGCATTCCGTTATTTATTTTGTTTGCGACGTCAAACACAAAGAAGTTTCTGTGCCTTCGTAATGCCAAGTGTTTATGTATATTGGGATCATTGATGCGTTAGCTTTATTTCAATAGATTTTGCTGCTTATCTACTCACCGTCATGACTTCATTAACGGATTTTAATACACATTATCTATGCTAAGCTATGTTGGTGTTCCGAAGGTTTTTTCTACCGTTGGATAACACTCTTTGATCGTTTTTTTTATATTTTAATGCTAAACCATATTCGCGTGTTTATTTGGTTTCAGTTAAACTGGAAAATCAAAACTTTTAATTCTTTTGTTTATTTATCTGTCTGACAATAGGTTTTTAAGCGTAAAGCCACAGGTACTAAAATTTATAATCTCATAGTTTTTCTATTAAAAAACACTAACATTACTACTAAATAAGTAGATAAGCGCATTTTCTAGGAGTGACATATCTATCTGTAGTTAATCTACTTTTTGCGGTCCTAGGCATCAGTCAAAAATTGGAAATCAAATAAAGTACTAACATCCCTACCCTACCAGTTACACTGCTGAGCCCACATACAAGTCTTACAAGTAGTATAACAGGACGTAAAACTCAAAGATCGTGTAGTTTTTTTGGAGGCCGATTTGCTGCAAAAAATTCACGGCGGTAAAAGGAAAAAATCTTTTTTTCATCACAAAATCAATGATTGCATTTGATCTTGCGCAGTGAAGATTACCTAGCAGAAATGCACTGCAGAGTAACATGTAGTGCAAGCTAAATTAAAAGAATTATTATCTTTACTTTCCCCAATCAAACGCAATCATTGGCTATGTGATGAAAATAACTATTTTTCCAGGAAATTCCAAAAACTACTAATCACCATCTGGTGCTAATTTGGCATCCGGGGTCCAAATCCAGGTAGCCAAAATTGAAGGTGATGTGTCACGACACGCCCTGTGACACAAATCCCCCTAGGCCTGTCACATACAAAATGAGGATTGCCAGATTGCATTTGGCAGAAGCATTACACGACAACAAAAATAAACTCCAGCAATTTTTATTCATGGCCGACCCGGCTAAGCCAGCAGCCAAGCGGCTGAGATTATCAAGAAATAAAAAGAAGACTTGGCGCAAATTGTCTCGAGATGTTGATAATTTGCTGCCAGAACAGACCACGGCAGAGCTGATCAGGTGCGTTCTGGGGCGACCTCTTGATTGATGTTTTCCAACTCAGTTGATGGAGCTCACGGGAAATCTGTTGGGAGAGGTTTTTGGCGCCAACCGAAATCTAGAGAATTTGCTGTGGCGCCAACCGAAATCTAGGATATAGATGTGGCGCCAACTGAAGTTTAGGATATAGATGTGGCGCCAACTGAAATCTAGGATATAGATGTGGCGCCAACTGAAATCTAGGATATAGATGTGGCGCCAATCGAAAGCTAGGATATAGGTGTGGCGCCAACGGAAATCTAGGATGTAGATGTGGCGCCAACTGAAATCTAGGATATAGATGTGGCGCCAACTGAAATCTAGGCAGTTGGCTGCGGCGCCAACCGAAATCTATGGAATTGGCTGTGGCCCTACCGAAATCTATGGAATTGGCTGTGGCGCCAGCCGAAATCTAGGGATATAGATGTGGCGCCAGCTGAAATCTAGGAAATTGGATGTGGCGCCAGCTTATAATCTGTGAAACACTAATTAAAAACCAAAGCAGCAAGGCTCCAATGCTTCATTTTTCGCCTCCAGACGCCGCAGTGGTGGATTCTTCATTGACGTCGGCGAGCCGGGCCAGCGGCGGCGCCAGAGCCGGCAGCAACAGCAGCAAGCCAAGGTTGAGGGCAGCGGCTCCTCGGCCACCTCGCGGATTCTGTCCGGCCTTCGCTGCCACGAGTCGCTGCCATCGGGCGCCGCCTCCGCTCCAGTCGCCGAGTCGAAGCGTCAAAAGAAATTCAATTCTCGGCCGTTGGATCGCCTGGTCAAACATGCGGCCGCTGCCGATCAGGACAAGGCAGCCGGTCCACAGACCATGGACCTGTGGGGCTCGGACCCCAAGCCCGAGTCGTCAGCTGACACCGATATCAAAGATCTGGTGCTGCATCAAATGCGCTGCACTCGTCAAGCGCCTGTTAAGCGCCGGTTTCGAACCGGCACTAGCTCGGCGCCAGCCTGTCCGGTGCCCCAGCCTGGCGCTTCATACAATCCTTCTCTGGCCGATCACGAGGCCATGCTGGCCGCGGCCACCCAGTCCGAGTTGGTCAAGGAGTCCCGGGCCAAGCGGCTTCACGGCCAGATGGAGCGCCATTTCCCTGGTACAGCTGGCGCCGCGGCGGCGCTCGCTGCCGCCAATGACAAGGAGATGGCGGCCGGACTGTTTGAGAGCGATAGCGAGGGCGAGGGCGATGACATTGTTGACAAAGAAGTGGACGATTCGACGCCTAGCGAACCGCCGCCCGTCGCAAAGTCGGACCAGGTAACTTAATAATAAAGGCAAACTTTCAGAACCAGTAGGTTTCTGAAGGACTTTGTGCAAGTCAATCTATTAACGAGTAGCGAGTAAAGAATGCGATGCGAATCTCTCTTTAAAGCTTTTAAACTTGCACACCATCTGTCTAAGAAAGCAGCCATCGAATCGCGCGGCCACCTTGTGATAAAAAGGCAATTAGATAAATAGCATGCACGGTGAGCAATTATTTAGGCCCTAGACAAACCTACTTGGAGCGTCAGAGATTTTAAAGCTATTAATCCTAATCGCCTATCGCCGGTCGGCGAGTCCTACCAGTCTTCTCCAATAGCCGCAGGTACAGTACCAGAAAAGAAAGAACACGAGGGAACACAAACCGAAAGATTTAGAGAGTGATAATCCTATGTGATACAAACTGATAATTGGCTAGACGATTTAATTTGATTACTTCAAGTTACAAGATTCAAATTCAAACGGCGCAGATAACTAGAGTTGACAAAACGACAATAACGGTTAATAATAATAATTAGATTACGCAACTGGCAAGCAGATCTCAGCTGATGAAGAAGAGGAAGAAAACCGAACACGACCACGGAGAAGACTCCTAACCCCTGGCCTAAACCAGAACCTACTCTCAAACGAGAGCCCTGCCGAACCGACCGTTCAACGGAGTACCGACTAAATTCTATCGGCACTGCCCTTCAGTGTAACACTGAGGCCCTCGGGGTCGAGGCCGCGTACTTGATCAGATCCGACAGTCTCTATCTAACCGCGCTTGACAGCGACGACTTCAGACAGGAATTTGCCGTAGGCGTTACGCCACAAGACTGAAGCGGTTGGGCAAGGGAACAAAGATATGGACCGGGGGTGACGAATCAAAACGCCTCAAAGCGCGAACCAAAGGGAAACAGCTAGGCCACCGGCCGGGAAGCTGGACAAAACCAAGAACCGGGGAACGAAAGGCGGAAAGGAAGGCGAGATCTGATTGCCAAACACACTTTCATATATAGTCAGAGTCACAACCCCTCAAAACCCCCTCAAGCCGGGTGGTGGTCGTCTGGCCGGCCGCTTGCTAAGCCGAATTGTACTGTGCCCGCGGCGCCGGGTAGAATTGAAACTTGCCGCGTGCCAGGGTCCAGGCCGGTTCTGATTGGCTGGCCGCGCAAAGCTGGGGTTCGCAGAAAAACTCAACCCTCCGCTGAGTCACAAATGGCGTCTAACTCTAACCTGTTTACGCAAAATTGATTCTAACTAACAAGGAAAAAGTACACCAAAAACGTATGACTAAACTAAAGCAAAATAATAATTCAATAACAATAATGCAAAACCTAACTAATAGAATACGCAAAAGATGCTCACACTACAACCTCATGGGATTTGTAGAGTTCTAGAACTAGACACCTTAGACATCTTGGACACCCTACAAGCATAATAGGCATCATTCTTTAGCCAGTAATGCAGCGATACTGCCAATTCCACTGACTCCTAAGCACATGCAAACATACAAGCTCACTCCCGAGTGTACAGCGGCCCTGAGAAATTCAGGCATGTCACACTCGATCTCTGTGTTTTGAAGATTGGCCCTCACTAGTGGGTGTGAAGCGCACGACTAGTTCCAAAGACAAAATAATACTAATAATAATACTATTATGGTATTTCCTATTATGGTAGGTCATCTCTTCCATAAAGTCGGCCTTCAAAACAATTCTAAGAAATTTAGGTGTTACGTCCCTAATTCTAATTAGGTTGGTCTTGCTATTGGTCTAAAGTTCAGCATTAGGAGTTTTGCACCCGAGGGGGGGCGCATTGGCTAGTCCAATGTTACTAAATTTGCTCTTTTAACAATTTTGTTTTATTCCAGCCGGCCGGCCGCACCAGCAGCAAGCAGAACGCTGAGGTGCGCCGCCAGCGCGCCCAGGCCGCCGAGTTGAAGCGCCGCAAGCGCCAATCAGTCGATTTGGACCGCCTGACCGAGCTGAGCCGCCAAGTTGGCCGTTCTCTGGCCGCCGGCGACCGTCAGCGTCAGGCGCGGCTTGCTAAGCGCCGCGAACGCGCCTCTGGCACCAAACGGCTGGGCCGGCACAGGTTCGAGGAGCCCGAAGCCGAGTTTAAACTGGCCGACGAACTGGCGCCCAGCCTGCGGCAGCTGCGGCCCGAGGGCGACCTGTTTGTGGACGCCGTGAAGAGCTACCAGCGGCGCAGCATGTTGGAGCCGAGGTCGCGGACTGCCTGGCGGCGTAAATATCCTCACAAGCGCTACAGGAAGAAGGGTCTGGAGGCGTCAGCTGATGGGGAAGCCAAATAAAGGCCAGTGACTTTGGAACTGACTCTCTGTCTCAACTGATTCGAATGAGAAATATTCGTGGCATTACCTGCGTTGTTCTAACGGAAGAGGAATTATTAGGGAGTCTTGTTGGGAACTGCGTGTGGGTCTTTGGTTAAAGAATTATGTAGTATAACTAGCATGCTTGTATTTGGTGTCTCATTCTAGGGTCTGGCATGGGTTCTAAGGTCTGGTACAGGATTGTAGGGTCTTGCACAGGATTGTATTGTCTGGTACAGAATTCTAGAATATGATACAGGATTCTAATATCTAGTGCAGATATTTTAGCTCTGATTTTGAGTTCCTATATACAAAGGTTTACATGTTTGTTCATCCTTGTATGCCACAGGTTGCTTTGTGAATTATTGTGAAAAGCAAAGATCGAAACAACAAATAAATACAACTTAAACAGTCAATCTGCTTCTTCCTATGCTGGCCAACTCTAGTTGTTAAGCATGAACTGACGGCATTTTCTGTTTTCCGCAGTTTGTCGATCCATTGGAGTTAAAAGCGTTTTGCCTTCTGTGTCTTGTCTTCATTAAATTTGTGTAGTTTAGTACAAGTTTATATTTACAGAATACTGTAAAGAATCCTGTAAAGTACTAAGGTAAGTCTCGCCTGTTAGTAGTTTAGTACGTTAGTACTTTAGTACGTTAGTACTTTAGTACGTTAGTACTTTAGTACGTTAGTACTTTAGTACGTTAGTACTTTAGTACGTTAGTACTTTAGTACGTTAGTACTTTAGTACGTTAGTACTTTAGTACGTTAGTACTTTAGTACGTTAGTACTTTAGTACGTTAGTACTTTAGTACGTTAGTACTTTAGTACGTTAGTACTTTAGTACGTTAGTACTTTAGTACGTTAGTACTTTAGTACGTTAGTACTTTAGTACGTTAGTACTTTAGTACGTTAGTACTTTAGTACGTTAGTACTTTAGTACGTTAGTACTTTAGTACGTTAGTACTTTAGTACGTTAGTACTTTAGTACGTTAGTACTTTAGTACGTTAGTACTTTAGTACGTTAGTACTTTAGTACGTTAGTACTTTAGTACGTTAGTACTTTAGTACGTTAGTACTTTAGTACGTTAGTACTTTAGTACGTTAGTACTTTAGTACGTTAGTACTTTAGTACGTTAGTACTTTAGTACGTTAGTACTTTAGTACGTTAGTACTTTAGTACGTTAGTACTTTAGTACGTTAGTACTTTAGTACGTTAGTACTTTAGTACGTTAGTACTTTAGTACGTTAGTACTTTAGTACGTTAGTACTTTAGTACGTTAGTACTTTAGTACGTTAGTACTTTAGTACGTTAGTACTTTAGTACGTTAGTACTTTAGTACGTTAGTACTTTAGTACGTTAGTACTTTAGTACGTTAGTACGTTAGTACTTTAGCACGTTAGTACTTTAGTACGTTTATACTATGGTCTTAATGAAAATTTTCAGCTGAAAAATTTCAATTAATACAAAAGGTACAGAAGTTATTTAAAGTAATCGATATTCGACAATGCCTGTCGAATTGCGCAGCAGCAGCGCCCTTAGCAACCGTCTGTCGGCGCCCAGCCACCGATTCCTTATCACTGGCGGAGGCGGCTATGTTGGCCAAAGTCTTGCCCAGGTTCTGGCGGCTCGCGGAGATTCTGTCAGCCTTGCTGACTTGCGGTTCAGCTCGGACGATAGCAAGTTCAAGCGCGTGCAGGTTGACGTCGCCAAGCTCAAAGACGTGGACCGGGCTGTTTCTGCTGGATATGATTGCGTTTTCCACGTAGCTTCTTTTGGCATGTCGGGCGGCGAGATGGTAGGAGATGCCTGTGTAAACTTTTTTGTTGCCATTCAGTATCAACACTTCAATATCGTTGCAACTTGCAGCTGAAGAAGGACAAGATCTACGCTGTTAATGTGGTTGGCACTCGGAATGTCATTGCGGGTACGTGCGGAAAGCAAGGAAGGTATAAGGACCAAGGTGCGGAGAGATCTGAAGGTCAGGGTGCAGAGAGATCAGGCAGGTCATAGAGGGTGCAGAGAGATCGGGCAGGTCATAGATGGTGCAGATAGATCGGACAGGTCATAGAGGGTGCAGAGAGATCGGGCAGGTCATAGAGGGTGCAGAGAGATCGGGCAGGTCATAGAGGGTGCAGAGAGATCGGGCAGGTCATAGAGGGTGCAGAGAGATCGGCAGGTCATAGAGGGTGCAGAGAGATCGGGCAGGTCATAGAGGGTGCAGAGAGATCGGGCAGGTCATAGAGGGTGCAGAGAGATCTGGCAGGTCATAGAGGGTGCAGATAGATCGGACAGGTCATAGAGGGTACAGAGAGATCGGGCAGGTCATCGAGGGTGCAGAGAGATCAGTGCAAATGGCCAATCTTTATTTAAACGGCAGCCTGCCAGAAGCACGGCGTGAAGGCCCTGGTGTACACGAGCACCTACAATGTGGTGTTCGGCGGGCAGGAGATTCGCAACGGCGACGAGACCCTGCCGTATCTGCCGATGGATCGGGTGAGCTCGCAGGCTTATGATTGAAAAGTCTTTGAAATCGTTAAGTTAGCGGCTGCCGAAGTCGAATTCGATGGACGGAGAGGCCATGAGGCACGGACAGCCTAATGACAGTCAGCAAGGAGGAGGCGAGCAGTCACGGCCAGTTCGCACACACTCACACGGGGTGTACACGGGGTCCTGAATTTCTTACAATGACCTGCGACGAGAGCCAGCCGCGTCACCGCTGAACTACTTTGCCTATAATTAAAAGCGGCTAATAAAAACACCGCTGGCTATGAAATCGCCTAAAATAAAAATTGGATGTACGAGCTGAAAGAATTGCCTTTTAGAAAAATCGCCTATCAGAAAAATCGCCTTTTAGAAAAATCACCTATCAGAAAATCGCCTTGTAGAAAAATCGCCTTGAAAAATCGCCGTTTAAGAAAAATCGCCTATTAGAAAAATCCCCATTAGTAAAATCGCCTATTAGAAAAGTCGCCTATCAGAAAAATCGTTTTTTAGAAAAATCACCTATCAGAAAAATCGCCTTGAAAAATTGCATTTTGAAAAATCGCCTATTAGAAAAATCGCCTATTAGTAAAATCGCCTATTGATAATTCCCTATCGCCCCCGCTCAGCACGTGGACGCGTACAGCCGAACCAAAAGCGAGGCTGAGCAGCTGGTGCTGTCCGCCAACTCGAACTCAGGCCTGCTCACCTGCGCTCTCCGCCTAGCCGGAGTCTATGGCCCCGGCGAGCAGCGTCACCTGCCGCGCGCCGTCGGTTTCATGGCCGTCGGCGCATTCCGCGTGCGCTGGGCCTGCGACAGGCCGACGTGGACTTTCTGCACATCGACAATTTGGTGCAGGTGAGGCGGCAACTTTCTAGGAATATTCACTTATCTCTGATTTATGATTATTTCTAAGAAAGTAGAAGAATTTAAACAAAATTTTCTACGAAAAACGGATGCATAATTTTTATTTTAAAAAAAGAGATTTCGGAAGACGTTCAAAGTTTCTAAGAAATTGGGGCCTAGAAAAAATTCTACTAAAGAATAACGTTGTTTCTTAGAAAAATTTAAGGCCTTTCTATGAAACCAGAGCTGTCAGGTTTTAGTTTTACTTTCTACGTCAAAAGATGGGGAGTTTCGAGATTTTCTAAGAAAGCACATTTCTAAGAAAGAGCCGGTTAAAATTGTATATAAATATGAATTAGGCTTAGCAAGCATCGCGCTAACAAAAACCGCCACTGCCCGCCGCCCTGGAAGGGTCACGTGAAGGCCGCCGACCGCCTGCTGCTTGGTGATCGCCGCGTCGCCGGCCGCGCCTTCTTCCTCTCCGACGGTGCGCCGACGCCGAATTTCGACTTCTTCGCCAAGCTGGCCGGCGGCCTCGGCTACCCGACGCCCTGCCTGGCGGCGCCGTATCACGCTGTCTATGGCCTGGCCTGGCTAGCCGAACTGGCCCACTCCGTTGCTAACCGGCTCGGCCTGGAGTTCGAGCCCTGGCTAACCAGAGCCGAGGTGTGCAAAACCGGCGTCACGCATTATTTTAGCGTGGCCGCCGCCGCCGATGCGCTGGGCTACCAGCCCACCGTTAGCAACGATTTGACCGAGTGCGTCACCTGGTTTCGCCTGCGCGGCTGGGGCCGCCCGACTGCTGCCCGCCCAGCTCGCGGCTCCGCCCGCTGCCTGCGGCTGCTGCTGAGCCTGGCCTTTGCGCTGTGCCTCTGCGCCCTGCTCGCCTCCATGTTGCCAGGCGTCGCTTGAGGGACAGCGAACTGTGCCTCCATCAGCTCTGTGCGTCATTATGCTGGCACCTCTCCGCCTCCTGCCTTGTCTTCGCCCCCTCTGCCCTCCTCTCCCCCTCTCCTGCGCTGGCGTCCGCGCCTTCCTGCTGTGTCCCCTCTGGGACAGCCCTGCAGCTAAGTCAAGTAAGTCGAGCCCCCTCTCCCTCCTTCCCCCATCTCCCTCCCCCCTCCCCTCCCCCATCTTCCTCCCCCTCCTCCTCTCCCCCTACTCCTCCTCCCCCTCCTCCTCCCCCTCTCCCTCTCCTCCCCCTCTCCCCTCTCCTCTCCCTCCTCTCCCCTCTCCCCTCTCTCCTCTCCCCTCTCCCCTCCCTCCTCTCCCCCTCTCCCCTCTTTCCTCCCCCCCTCTCCCCTCCCTCCTCTCCCCTCTCCCCTCTTTCCTCTTCCCCTCTCCCCTCCCTTCTCTCCCCCTCTCCCCTCCCTCTGCCCTTCTCCCCTCCCTCTGCCCTTCTCCCCTCCCTCCTCTCCCCCTCTCCCCTCATTTCTCTCCCCTCTCCCCCACTCCTCTCCCCCTCTCCCCTCCCTCCTCTCCCCCTCACCCCTCACAGGCCTCACTCCTCTCTCCCTCTCCCCCCTCCCTCTCCCTCTCCCCTCCCCTTCCCCTCCTCTCTCCTCTCTCCCCCACTCGTCTCTCCCTCTCCCCTCTCCCTCTCCCCTCCCCTTCCCCTCCTCTCTCCTCTCTCCTTTCCCTTCCTCGCCCTCTCGCCCCGGTACTGTTTCAAATATTAGTACCTGTTGTTGGACACAAAATTACTTGTTCCTTCGTCATCTTTTCTGATCAAGCTGCAGTCATTTCTCTGTCCTCAACTTGAATTGAATTCTTTGCATCGGATATTTCCGAATACCATACGAAGTATTCTTTACCTTTATGACTTCTTTAACTGAGGGACTAATGGAGCAGTCGCTACACTATAATAATTTAACAGTGCCTTACATAATTGCTATTGAACTTGGTGCTGACTCATCGTCTCGATTTATCCTTTCTCTGCGACAGTAGTAGTATCTAAATCATGAGTAATATTTGGAGTATTTTAGTCTAAAATTTGAAGCTATTACCGTTACAGATTGTTTCCATAAATATACATAACTGCCGGCTGTTTGCGTGCAACAGTGACTGTGACATTGACTTTAGACTTGAGACTTGGGGAATGCTGCGGTGGATTCAGTTCGTGTCATTTTTTCTTATCAGATACCAACCAGTCAGTCATTGTGTAGTTCATGTTGCTTAACATGAGTTGCTGAGTGTACAACATGAGTTGCTGAGTGAGCAACCCGAGTTGCTGAGTGTCCAATCAGAGTTGCTGAGTGAGCAATCCGAGTTGCTGAGTGTCCAATCAGAGTTGCTGAGTGAGCAACCCGAGTTGCTGAGTGTCCAATCAGAGTTGCTGAGTGAGCAATCCGAGTTGCTGAGTGCCCAATCCGAGTTGCTGAGTGTACAACAAGAATTGCTGAGTGTCCAATCAGAGTTGCTGAGTGAGCAATCCGAGTTGCTGAGTGCCCAATCCGAGTTGCTGAGTGTCCGATCCGAGTTGCTGAGTGTCCGATCTGAGTTGCTGAGTGTCCAATCCGAGTTGCTGAGTGAGCAACCAGAGTTGCTGAGTGAGCAACCAGAGTTGCTGAGTGTCCAATCCGAGTTGCTGAGTGTACAACCAGAGTTGCTGAGTGCCCAATCCGAGTTGCTGAGTGTCCGATCCGAGTTGCTGAGTGTCCGATCTGAGTTGCTGAGTGTCCAATCCGAGTTGCTGAGTGAGCAACCAGAGTTGCTGAGTGAGCAACCCGAGTTGCTGAGTGTCCAATCCGAGTTGCTGAGTGAGCAATCCGAGTTGCTGAGTGAGCAATCCGAGTTGCTGAGTGCCCAATCCGAGTTGCTGAGTGTCCGATCCGAGTTGCTGAGTGTCCAATCCGAGTTGCTGAGTGTACAACAAGAATTGCTGAGTGTCCAATCCGAGTTGTTGAGTGAGCAACCAGAGTTGCTGAGTGCCCAATCCGAGTTGCTGAGTGTCCGATCCGAGTTGCTGAGTGTCCGATCTGAGTTGCTGAGTGTCCAATCCGAGTTGCTGAGTGAGCAACCAGAGTTGCTGAGTGAGCAACCAGAGTTGCTGAGTGTCCAATCAGAGTTGCTGAGTGAGCAACCAGAGTTGCTGAGTGTCCAATCCGAGTTGCTGAGTGTACAACAAGAATTGCTGAGTGTCCAATCAGAGTTGCTGAGTGTCCAATCAGAGTTGCTGAGTGAGCAACCAGAGTTGCTGAGTGTCCAATCCGAGTTGCTGAGTGTCCAATCAGAGTTGCTGAGTGAGCAACCAGAGTTGCTGAGTGTCCAATCCGAGTTGCTGAGTGTCCAATCAGAGTTGCTGAGTGAGCAACCAGAGTTGCTGAGTGAGCAACCCGAGTTGCTGAGTGTCCAATCCGAGTTGCTGAGTGTCCAATCAGAGTTGCTGAGTGAGCAACCAGAGTTGCTGAGTGTCCAATCCGAGTTGCTGAGTGTCCAATCAGAGTTGCTGAGTGAGCAACCAGAGTTGCTGAGTGTCCAATCAGAGTTGCTGAGTGAGCAACCAGAGTTGCTGAGTGTCCAATCCGAGTTGCTGAGTGTCCAATCAGAGTTGCTGAGTGAGCAACCAGAGTTGCTGAGTGTCCAATCCGAGTTGCTGAGTGTCCAATCAGAGTTGCTGAGTGAGCAACCAGAGTTGCTGAGTGTCCAATCAGAGTTGCTGAGTGTCCAATCAGAGTTGCTGAGTGTCCAATCCGAGTTGTTGAGTGAGCAACCAGAGTTGCTGAGTGTCCAATCCGAGTTGCTGAGTGTCCAATCAGAGTTGCTGAGTGAGCAACCAGAGTTGCTGAGTGTCCAATCCGAGTTGCTGAGTGTCCAATCAGAGTTGCTGAGTGAGCAACCAGAGTTGCTGAGTGTCCAATCCGAGTTGTTGAGTGAGCAACCGAAGTATAGTGGCCTGCTGCAAACTAACAAAGCAAAAATTTAACAAATGTTGCTGCTCAAAAAAATCATAATTTTATCACTTTATATATGGAATACATATGCCGCAGTATAACAAAATTTCATACTACAAAAAGTACAAAACTTTCCGGAGAGGCCCAATACCCATTGTTTCGGAAGTCTAACACACGTAGCTCTCCATGCTTTCATGCAAGAGCTGCTGTTTGAGTAGCTATTTGAGATGCTTGAGCAGTAGCTGCTTGCTGAGAAGGCGTCACTATTAGCCGATCAATGCGGACTCAAAACGAAATTCTCAACCAGAAGTATTCAAGTGCCATGGGACGGGGGTGGGAGAATTGTCCCAAGCAACCGTAAGACAACAAAGCGTAAACTTAATTTTTGAGCTGAGCTGAAATGCTCAGTGGGGTGACAGCCTCTCGGGGCAGCTTCTATTCTCTAAGTGAGTCTCCCGGGCCAAGCATTGTTCAGAATCGCTAGGAGCAGCCCCCTTTCCTCCCATCAGGTCTCCCACGGGCTTCCATATACGGCTGACTGCCGGCCACGTCTGCACTGAGCTGCTCTCCCAGAAACAGCAGCTAGTAGTGCACACTCTGTCATCCGCTCCAACCGCAAGCAGGCATGTCCGACGAGCACACGGTGAGTTTAGTCATGTCCGAGCTCAACTGCAGCGACTCCAGTCTGAAGCTGCGGGATCTGGAGGAGTATGGGAATAATCTGCCCGCCGGGGATCTGCAGGCCGTAGTTAGCGAGATTGAAGCTGATGAGCTGACCCCAGGCAGACTGCAGACCGCGGTGGCTGCCGGCATGCTGGAGATGTCCTTCATGTACAAGTCCGACCGGATTCAGGTGAGCGCCTCGCTCCAGGCTCCGCTTTGTCAACGGTGGAAAGACTTTAACTTTACTCCCATAGACACTGCGCCTCCTCACAGACACTGCGCCCCTCTCACAGACACTGCGCCTCCTCACAGACACTGCGCCCCTCTCACAGACACTGCACCTCATTCCCATTAGACACTGCGCCCTTCTCACAGACACTGCACCTCATTCCCATTAGACACTGCGCCCTTCTCACAGACACTGCACCTCATTCCCATTAGACACTGCGCCCTTCTCACAGACACTGCACCTCATTCCCATTAGACACTGCGCCCTTCTCACAGACACTGCACCTCATTCCCATTAGACACTGCGCCCTTCTCACAGACACTGCACCTCATTCCCATAGACACTGCGCCCCTCTCACAGACACTGCACCTCATTCCCATTAGACACTGCGCCTCCTCACAGACACTGCACCTCATTCCCATAGACACTGCGCCCCTCTCACAGACACTGCACCTCATTCCCATTAGACACTGCGCCCCCCTCACAGACACTGCACCTCATTCCCATAGACACTGCACCTCACTCACTCAGACACTGCACCTCATTCCCATAGATACTGCGCCTCCTCACAGACACTGCACCTCATTCCCATAGACACTGCGCTCCCCCTCAACATACACTGTGCCTCATTCCCATAGATACTCCGCCCCTCTCATAGACACTGCACCTCATTCCCATAGACACTGCGCCCCCCTCACAGACTGTGCTTCACTCACAGACACTGTGCCTCACTCACAGACACTGCAGACATCCCAGCTATCTACGAACTCAGCTATATGGTCCATTCCAGCTTCCAAATCGCTCAGCCGTCAACTGCTGCACCCTGCTGCACCTGGCCGCTGCTATCGACAGCCCGACAACGATGAGCCTCCTGCTTGATTACTGCCGACCCGGCGAGCCCGCGCCGCTCACCGCTGTGAGTTGCAACTTCAGAAGGGGCACCAGCTACAGGGGGGGGCACCAGCTACAGGGGGGCACCAGCTACAGGGGGGGCACCAGCTACAGGGGGCCACCAGCTACAGGGGGCCACCAGTTACAGGGGGGGCACCAGCTACAGGGGGGCACCAGCTACAGAGGGCCACCAGCTACAATGGGACACCAGCTACAGGGGGGCACCAGCTACTCCAAGGGGGGGGGGGGGGCGCCAGCTACAGAGGGGCGCCAGATACAGAGGTTGGCACCAGCTACAGAAAAGGGCGCCAGCTAACAGAAAGTTGCGCCAGCTACAGAGGGGGCGCCAGCTACAGGGGGCCACCAGCTACAGGGGGCCACCAGTTACAGGGGGGGCACCAGCTACAGGGGGGCACCAGCTACAGAGGGCCACCAGCTACAATGGGACACCAGCTACAGGGGGCACCAGCTACTCCAAGGGGGGGGGGGCGCCAGCTACAGAGGGGCGCCAGATACAGAGGTTGGCACCAGCTACAGAAAAGGGCGCCAGCTAACAGAAAGTTGCGCCAGCTACAGAGGGGGCGCCAGCTACAGGGGGCCACCAGCTACAGGGGGCCACCAGTTACAGGGGGGCACCAGCTACAATGGGGCACCAGCTACAGGGGGGGCACCAGCTACAGAGGGGGCGCCAGCAACAGAGGAGTGCCAGCTTCAGAGGAGGCGCCAGTACCTCTTCAAGGGGTTTCAGCAAGAATGGTTTTTGTTGTCTATGGTGCTCTGTCCATATAAGCCTCCAAAACTTTCTAAGAAACCTGTTCATAGACAGTAAAGTGTTTTACTCTTCACTCTAAATGACTCCTCAGGACGGGGAGACGCCGCTGCACCTGGCCTGTCTGGTTGGCAATCCGTTCCTGGTGCGCCAGCTGGCCAGGCGGATCCCGCGCCAGTCCGAGGTGGCCGATCGCCATGGTAACACGCCGTGCCACCTGGCCGCAGCGGCCGGCCCGGCCTGTGTAGCCCAGCTGTGCCTGATTGATCGGCTCGACTGGATGGTCAGAAACAGGGTGAGTGCAACTGTTAAAGTACAAATTCGTGATAAATTAGTAGCTTAGTAGTAGTTGTGTGTGTGTACAGTACAGTGTGCTCCGAGTGCGTGTACAGTATGGTGTGCTCCGAGTGTGTGTACAGTACAGTGTGCTCCGAGTGCGTGTACAGTACAGTGTGCTCCGAGTGTGTGTACAGTACAGTGTGCTCCTAGTGTGTGTACAGTACAGTGTGCTCCGAGTGTGTGTACAGTACAGTGTGCTCCGAGTGTGTGTACAGTACAGTGTGCTCCGAGTGTGTGTACAGTACAGTGTGCTCCTAGTGTGTGTACAGTACAGTGTGCTCCGAGTGTGTGTACAGTACAGTGTGCTCCTAGTGTGTGTACAGTACAGTGTGCTCCTAGTGTGTGTACAGTACAGTGTGCTCCGAGTGTGTGTACAGTACAGTGTGCTCCGAGTGTGTGTACAGTATGGTGTGCTCCGAGTGTGTGTACAGTACAGTGTGCTCCGTGAGTGTGTACAGCAGTGTGCTCCGAGTGTGTGTACAGCAGTGTGCTCCGAGTGTGTGTACAGCAGTGTGCTCCTAGTGTGTGTACAGCAGTGTGCTCCGAGTGTGTGTACAGCAGTGTGCTCCGAGTGTGTGTACAGGAGTGTGCTCCGAGTGTGTGTACAGCAGTGTGCTCCGAGTGTGTGTACAGCAGTGTGCTCCTAGTGTGTGTACAGCAGTGTGCTCCTAGTGTGTGTACAGCAGTGTGCTCCTAGTGTGTGTACAGCAGTGTGCTCCTAGTGTGTGTACAGCAGTGTGCTCCGAGTGTGTGTACAGCAGTGTGCTCCTAGTGTGTGTACAGTACAGTGTGCTCCTAGTGTGTGTACAGTACAGTGTGCTCCGAGTGTGTGTACAGTACAGTGTGCTCCTAGTGTGTGTACAGTACAGTGTGCTCCTAGTGTGTGTACAGTACAGTGTGCTCCGAGTGTGTGTACAGTACAGTGTGCTCCGAGTGTGTGTACAGTATGGTGTGCTCCGAGTGTGTGTACAGTACAGTGTGCTCCGTGAGTGTGTACAGCAGTGTGCTCCGAGTGTGTGTACAGCAGTGTGCTCCGAGTGTGTGTACAGCAGTGTGCTCCTAGTGTGTGTACAGCAGTGTGCTCCGAGTGTGTGTACAGCAGTGTGCTCCGAGTGTGTGTACAGGAGTGTGCTCCGAGTGTGTGTACAGCAGTGTGCTCCGAGTGTGTGTACAGCAGTGTGCTCCTAGTGTGTGTACAGCAGTGTGCTCCTAGTGTGTGTACAGCAGTGTGCTCCTAGTGTGTGTACAGCAGTGTGCTCCTAGTGTGTGTACAGCAGTGTGCTCCGAGTGTGTGTACAGCAGTGTGCTCCTAGTGTGTGTACAACAGTGTGCTCCGAGTGTGTGTACAGCAGTGTGCTCCTAGTGTGTGTACAGCAGTGTGCTCCGAGTGTGTGTACAGTACAGTGTGCTCCGAGTGTGTACAGTACAGTGTGCTCCGTGTGTGTGTACAGCAGTGTGCTCCGTGTGTGTGTACAGTACAGTGTGCTCCGAGTGTGTGTACAGCAGTGTGCTCCGTGTGTGTGTACAGTACAGTGTGCTCCGAGTGTGTACAGTACAGTACCCGTAATGCCATACAGATAAGCACTCGGTTTCCAATCTATTCAGGACGGCAAGACACCGGTAGACCTGGCAAACAAGCGCAGTGAGGTTAAAAAATTAATCAGCCTGTACCAAACCGTAAGTTCGCTGTTCACAGCTACATGCGCTATACGAGCCAAGTAGGCTCCAGGCATGTGCATCAAGCCAGCCTCTTGGCATTTTGTCCATTTTTTTCTCGCAGATGAGCAGCGCCTTCTTCGAGCACAGGTGCCTGGATGTGAGGGAGTGCTGCAGGTTTGTTGAAAGGTAATGCAGGATGTGCATTAGAGCTCAGCCTATTGCTTCAGTGCATTTTTGTTTTTCTGTCTATGTTGTGTATTATGTGACTTAAGCTTCGCTCAACTTTCGTTTTGTTATTGTTTAGTAAGTCTATGGCAGTATACTCTTTCTTTCGCAGAGCTCCCCTCTCGGTTTCAGCCCTTCAACCTCTCAAGACCCCGCCTAGAGCTATGCGCTCAAGATTCCTGATTCTACCGTCAAATACATAACTTTGCACCGCTTGCCATCTTAATCTCGACACACATCACAGGATCTTTATTAACAGTAGTACATCAAGGATTAGGTTCAGTCATCATTCAGTGAGTGGGCAAGTCATTCAGTGAGTGGGCAAGTCATTCAGTGAGTGGGCAAGTCATTCAGTGAGTGGGCAAGTCATTCAGTGAGTGGACAAGTCATTCAGTGAGTGGGCAAGTCATTCAGTGAGTGGACAAGTCATTCAGTGAGTGGGCAAGTCATTCAGTGAGTGGGCAAGTCATTCAGTGAGTGGACAAGTCATTCAGTGAGTGGGCAAGTCATTCAGTGAGTGGACAAGTCATTCAGTGAGTGGGCAAGTCATTCAGTGAGTGGACAAGTCATTCAGTGAGTGGGCAAGTCATTCAGTGAGTGGGCAAGTCATTCAGTGAGTGGGCAAGTCATTTAGTGAGTGGGCAAGTCATTCAGTGAGTGGACAAGTCATTCAGTGAGTGGGCAAGTCATTCAGTGAGTGGACAAGTCATTCAGTGAGTGGGCAAGTCATTCAGTGAGTGGACAAGTCATTCAGTGAGTGGGCAAGTCATTCAGTGAGTGGGCAAGTCATTCAGTGAGTGGGCAAGTCATTCAGTGAGTGGGCAAGTCATTCAGTGAGTGGGCAAGTCATTCAGTGAGTGGGCAAGTCATTCAGTGAGTGGGCAAGTCATTCAGTGAGTGGACAAGTCATTCAGTGAGTGGGCAAGTCATTCAGTGAGTGGACAAGTCATTCAGTGAGTGGGCAAGTCATTCAGTGAGTGGACAAGTCATTCAGTGAGTGGGCAAGTCATTCAGTGAGTGGGCAAGTCATTCAGGGTGTGATAAAGTCATTCAGTGAGTGGACAGGTCATTCAGTGAGTGGACAGGTCATTCAGTGGTGGACAGGTCATTCAGTGATTGGACAGGTCATTCAGTGATTGGACAGGTCATTCAGTGAGTGGACAGGTCATTCAGTGAGTGGGCAAGTCATTCAGTGAGTGGGCAAGTCATTCAGTGAGTGGGCAAGTCATTCAGTGAGTGGGCAAGTCATTCAGTGAGTGGGCAAGTCATTCAGTGAGTGGACAAGTCATTCAGTGAGTGGACAAGTCATTCAGTGAGTGGACAAGTCATTCAGTAAGTGGGCAAGTCATTCAGTGAGTGGACAAGTCATTCAGTGAGTGGGCAAGTCATTCAGTGAGTGGGCAAGTCATTCAGTGATTGGACAGGTCATTCAGTGAGTGGACAGGTCATTCAGTGAGTGGGCAAGTCATTCAGTGAGTGGGCAAGTCATTCAGTGAGTGGACAGTTCATTCAGTGAGTGGGCAAGTCATTCAGTGAGTGGACAAGTCATTCAGTGAGTGGGCAAGTCATTCAGTGAGTGGGCAAGTCATTCAGTGAGTGGGCAAGTCATTCAGTGAGTGGACAAGTCATTCAGTGAGTGGGCAAGTCATTCAGTGAGTGGACAAGTCATTCAGTGAGTGGGCAAGTCATTCAGTGAGTGGGCAAGTCATTCAGTGAGTGGGCAAGTCATTCAGTGAGTGGGCAAGTCATTCAGTGAGTGGGCAAGTCATTCAGTGAGTGGGCAAGTCATTCAGTGAGTGGGCAAGTCATTCAGTGAGTGGGCAAGTCATTCAGTGAGTGGGCAAGTCATTCAGTGAGTGGGCAAGTCATTCAGGGTGTGATAAAGTCATTCAGTGAGTGGACAGGTCATTCAGTGAGTGGACAGGTCATTCAGTGGTGGACAGGTCATTCAGTGATTGGACAGGTCATTCAGTGATTGGACAGGTCATTCAGTGAGTGGACAGGTCATTCAGTGAGTGGACAGGTCATTCAGTGATTGGACAGGTCATTCAGTGATTGGACAAGTCATTCAGTGAGTGGACAGGTCATTCAGTGATTGGACAGGTCATTCAGTGATTGGACAGGTCATTCAGTGATTGGACAGGTCATTCAGTGAGTGGACAGGTCATTCAGTGATTGGACAGGTCATTCAGTGATTGGACAGGTCATTCAGTGAGTGGACAGGTCATTCAGTGATTGGACAAGTCATTCAGTGAGTGGACAGGTCATTCAGTGATTCGACAGGTCATTCAGTGATTGGACAGGTCATTCAGTGATTGGACAGGTCATTCAGTGAGTGGACAGGTCATTCAGTGCAGCCCAGGTGGCAGATCATTCCTTGTCACTTCGTCACCCCAGAGCCGAGGGCCTGTGCCACTGCGGACTGCCACAGGACGAGCACCTGTACTTTGAGCACTCCTCGCTCGTTTCCTTGGAAGTCGGCAGCTGGTCGGCCGAGACCCACCTGATGCCCGTTGTCACCAACGCTTTCGGCAGCTTGAAGATGTCCGACTACTTTTCTGCCAAAGTGCGCTGCGATTTACTTCTTGTGTGCAGTGTGTGCAGTGTGCTCAGTGTGTACAGTGTGTGCAGTGTGTGCAGTGTGTGTAGTGTGCAGTGTGCAGTGTGCAGTGTGTGCAGTGTGTGTCGTGTGCAGTATGTGTAGTGTGCAGTGTGCAGTGTGCAGTGTGTGCAGTGTGCAGTGTGCAGTATGTGCAGTGTGCAGTGTGTTCAGTGTGCAGTGTGCAGTGTGCAGTGTGCATTGTGTGCAGTGTGCAGTGTGCATTGTGTGCAGTGTGCATTGTGTGCGGTGTGCAGTGTGCATTGTGCAGTGTGCAGTGTGCAGTGTGCATTGTGTGCAGTGTGCAGTGTGCATTGTGTGCAGTGTGCATTGTGTGCGGTGTGCAGTGTGCATTGTGTGCAGTGTGCAGTGTGTGCAGTGTGCAGTGTGTGCAGTGTGCAGTGTGTGCAGTGTGCAGTGTGTGCAGTGTGCAGTGTGTGCAGTGTGCAGTGTGTGCAGTGTGCAGTGTGTGCAGTGTGCAGTGTGTGCAGTGTGCAGTGTGTGCAGTGTGTGTCGTGTGCAGTATGTGTAGTGTGCAGTGTGCAGTGTGCAGTGTGTGCAGTGTGCAGTGTGCAGTATGTGCAGTGTGCAGTGTGTTCAGTGTGCAGTGTGCAGTGTGCAGTGTGCATTGTGTGCAGTGTGCAGTGTGCATTGTGTGCAGTGTGCAGTGTGCATTGTGTGCAGTGTGCAGTGTGTGCAGTGTGCAGTGTGTGCAGTGTGTGCAGTGTGCAGTGTGTGCAGTGTGCAGTGTGTGCAGTGTGCAGTGTGTGCAGTGTGCAGTGTGTGCAGTGTGCAGTGTGTGCAGTGTGCAGTGTGTGCAGTGTGCAGTGTGTGCAGTGTGCAGTGTGTGCAGTGTGCAGTGTGTGCAGTGTGCAGTGTGTGCAGTGTGCAGTGTGTGCAGTGTGCAGTGTGTGCACTTTTCAATGTTTATTCTGCCTGCAGCTGCAATTGAACCATCGCAAATCCCCGTTTCCTCCTTGCGAAGTTCGTCCGCATCTCCAGCTTCACCGAAGACGCCCAGCTGTTGTGGCTGCTGCACAAAGTCTGGGGCATCCGGCAGCCCTCCATGATTGTGACGGTCTTGGGCGGGCAGTCAACCCGCACCGACTTTAACAAAGTCTTTATGAAGGGCTTCTGGAAGGCGGCCGGCTGCTCAAGTGAGACTCAGTTGCCTGAAGGACAGAATCCCTGTAGCTTACATGATTAAAGGACCAAGCGGACACAGTCTCCCTGTAGCTTACATGATTGAAGGACCAAGCAGACACAGTCTCCCTGTAGCTTACATGATTGAAGGACCAAGCGGACACAGTCTCCCTGTAGCTTACATGATTAAAGGACCAAGCGGACACAGTCTCCCTGTAGCTTACATGATTGAAGGACCAAGCGGACACAGTCTCCCTGTAGCTTACATGATTAAAGGACCAAGCGGACACAGTCTCCCTGTAGCTTACATGATTAAAGGACCAAGCGGACACAGTCTCCCTGTAGCTTACATGATTGAAGGACCAAGCGGACACAGTCTCCCTGTAGCTTACATGATTAAAAGACCAAGCGGACACAGTCTCTCTGTAGCTTACATGATTGAAGGACCAAGCGGACACAGTCTCCCTGTAGCTTACATGATTGAAGGACCAAGCGGACACAGTCTCCCTGTAGCTTACACGATTGAAGGACCAAGCGGACACAGTCTCCCTGTAGCTTACATGATTGAAGGACCAAGCGGACACAGTCTCCCTGTAGCTTACATGATTGAAGGACCAAGCGGACACAGTCTCCCTGTAGCTTACATGATTGAAGGACCAAGCGGACACAGTCTCCCTGTAGCTTACATGATTGAAGGACCAAGCGGACACAGTCTCCCTGTCGCTTACATGATTGAAGGACCAAGCGGACAGTCTCTCTGAAACCTTTGCACAGATTCCCCAGGCCCAATATCTCTTTCAATTTCCCTACTTAGACTCTCTGGTGGTGACGGATGGCCTGAGCAAAGGCATTGTTAAACTGGCTGGCAAGGCGGTCAGAGACTACAATGAAGCCTACGGACAGGATAGGATCAGCCTGCTGGCAGTGTTGCCATGGAAATGGGTGCCTTCGCGTTCCGAACTAGTCAGCAAAGACTTCACGGTCAGCATTGAATTTTTATTACAATTTTCCTTTTATATAATTGCTAATTTAAAAATCTGAAAAAAACCTATTAAACTACTGAAAGTAGAAATGTAAGAAATTATATTTTTTAACTTCAAACAAACAGGGCTTATCAAACCAGCCACCGCCAGCCGTGCCAGGATCTTTGCCTGGCCTTGATCCCAACCACAACTTCTTCCTGATGGTCGACGACAACGCCGAGACCGACACGGTAGTTGAAGTTCGAACTCGAATTGAAACCCTGCTCAGCCGCTTAGACGAATCGATGCCGCAGGCGCCGGCCTGCTGCATCCTGGCCAACGGAACGCTGGACGATGTGGTCAGCCTGCATAGGTTTGTTGAGCTACATATCGAGCTCCATATTCGTTGGAATTAAATGCTCAAGCCTTTTCATACTTGCAGACTTTTCATCTGATCGAAAATTTGCTAGGGATTCCCGCGTTTCTATTTTTAGCTTTTCCACTTGACTCCGATTGGATAGGCTGGATACTGACTACGTGCTAAATAACTCTTTGTTTCTATTTATAGCTCCCCACTTGAATCTGATTGGATAGACTGGAAAATGAATAGAAAACTCCGTGTTTCTATTTATAGCACTCCTCTTGTCTCTGATTGGATATTCTGGATACTGACTAAAGAACTCCGTGTTTCTATTTATAAAATTCGGGTTCTCTCTTGGAATCTCCGAAAATAATCTAATGTCTATTACCGCCCGTCGCCATCCAGATGCCTGGTGCTCCGCCACTGCTCCGCTGTGCTGGTTCGCGGCTCCGGCGGCCTGGCCGACGCGGTCTGCTACCTGCTTGACCTGCTGAGCGGCGAGATTCGCATCGACAATCCGGCTCTGCGCACCGCCAGCCCGGAGGTCCTCGCCAGCGTGACGCTGCAGAAATGGCTCTGCGGCGATCAGGAGGCCCCGAAGCCGGAGGTCTCCATGCTGATGGAGATCGCCGCCGCGCAGCACCTCATCGAGGTGTTCTCAGTCGAGGACGACATGGCATCCGACTTCGACGCCAAGATTCTCGCCTCGCTGCTGGGAATGCCGCAGTCTGCAGGAGACGACGCCGGTGGCAACGGCGAAAAAGCCGCGGGCGAAGACTCGGAGGTCTTGAATGTGGACCAGCTGCGCATTGCAATGTCCATCGATCGCTGCGACATTGCTAGGACTAAGATCCTCACGGATGCCAAGAAATGGACTGTGAGCTGATACTCATTAGGGGCGGATATGGATACTCATTAGGGGCGGATATGGATACTCATTAGGGTTGGATAAAGATACTAACTAGGGGTGGATAAAGATACTAACTAGGGTTGGATAAAGATACTAACTAGGGGTGGATAAAGATACTAACTAGGGGTGGATAAAGATACTAACTAGGGGTGGATAAAGATACTAACTAGGGGTGGATAAAGATACTAACTAGGGGTGGATAAAGATACTAACTAGGGGTGCATAAAGATACTAACTAGGGGTGGATAAAGATACTAACTAGGGGTGGATAAAGATACTAACTAGGGGTGGATAAAGATACTAACTAGGGGTGCATAAAGATACTAACTAGGGGTGGATAAAGATACTAACTAGGGCGGATAAAGACAATAACTAGGGGCGGATAAAGATACTAACTAAGGGTGAATAAAGATACTAACTAGGGGTGGATAAAGATACTAACTAGGGGTGGAAAAAGATACTAACTAGGGGTGGATAAAGATACTAACTAGGGCGGATAAAGATACTAACTAGGAGCGGATATGGATACTAACTAGGGGCAGATAAAGACATTAACTAGGGGCGGATGAGAGTTAGGATCGGGGGCGGATGAGAGTTAGGATCGGGGACGGATGAGAGTTAGGATCGGGGGCGGATGAGCATTAGGATCGGGGGCGGATGAGAGTTAGGATCGGGGGCGGATGAAAATTAGGATCGGGGGCGGATGAGAGTTAGGATCGGGGGCGGATGAGCATTAGGATCGGGGGCGGATGAGAGTTAGGATCGGGGGCGGATGAAAATTAGGATCGGGGCGGATGAGCATTAGGATCGGGGGCGGATGAGCATTAGGATCGGGGGCGGATGAGCATTAGGATCGGGGGCGGATGAGAGTTAGGATCGGGGGCGGATGAAAATTAGGATCGGGGGCGGATGAGCATTAGGATCGGGGGCGGATGAGAGTTAGGATCGGGGGACGGATAGGAATTAGGATCTGGGGCGGATGAGAATTAGGATCGGGGGCGGATGAGAATTAGGATCGGGGGCGGATGAGAATTAGGATCGGGGGCGGATGAGAATTAGGATCGGGGGCGGATGAGAATTAGGATCGGGGGCGGATGCAAACATTCTTCAACCCGCCGCCACTCCAGCAAAACGACCTGGAGCCGCTGATGCTGCAGGCTCTGCGGGACAACCAGACGGAGTTCGCCGAGCTGATGGTGGAGCAGGGCTTCAGCTTGAACGCCTACGTGAAGGACTCGCTGATGCTGGAGCTGTACGGCATGTCCATGGCGGAGGACTTTGTAAGGATTTTACTGACCTGATCTAAAGTCACCCATTAACCCTCAAAACCCACCCAACCCACCCAAGCCACCCAATCCACAATCCACCCAACCCACCCAAGCCACCCAATCCACAATCCACCCAACCCACCCAAGCCACCCAATCCACAATCCACCCAATCCACAATCCACCCAACCCACCCAAGCCACCCAATCCACAATCCACCCAACCCACCCAAGCCACCCAATCCACAATCCACCCAACCCACCCAACCCACCCAATCCACCCAAGCCACCCAATCCACAATCCACCCAATCCACAATCCACCCAACCCACCCAAGCCACCCAATCCACAATCCACCCAATCCACAATCCACCCAACCCACCCAAGCCACCCAACCCACCCAAGCCACCCAATCCACAATCCACCCAATCCACCCAACCCACCCAAGCCACCCAATCCACAACCCACCCAAGCCACCCAACCCACCCAAGCCACCCAATCCACAATCCACCCAATCCACCCAACCCACCCAAGCCACCCAATCCACAACCCACCCAACCCACCCAACCCACCCAACCCACCCAATCCACAATCCACCCAACCCACCCAACCCACCCAAGCCACCCAATCCACAACCCACCCAACCCACCCAACCCACCCAACCCACCCAACCCACCCAACCCACCCAACCCACCCAACCCACCCAACCCACCCAACCCACCCAACCCACCCAACCCACCCAAGCCACCCAAGCCACCCAATCCACAATCCACCCAAGCCACTCAAGCCACCCAATCCACAATCCACCCAATCCACCCAACCCACCCAAGCCACCCAATCCACAATCCACCCAAGCCACCCAAGCCACCCAAGCCACCCAATCCACAATCCACCCAAGCCACTTAAGCCACCCAATCCACAATCCACCCAATCCACCCAACCCACCCAAGCCACCCAATCCACAATCCACCCAACCCACACAACCCACCCAAGCCACAATCCACCCAACCCACACAACCCACCCAATCCACCCAACCCACCCAATCCACAATCCACCCAACCCACCAGAGCTGCGGCATCTTCAAGCGCCTGGTGGCCAAGCGCAGCGGGTCCAGAGCGTCTCCCAGCTCGGCCAGCACCAGCCACACGGTCAACCAGGCTGACGTCGAGGCCGCGGTGCACCTGCTGACCCGGCCCGGCCACCTCATCGAATCCGGCCTGTCCGGCGGCCTGCGGGCCACCCTGTGGTGCCTGCTGACTGGCCGGTTCGGCCTCGCCCAGGCCTTCTGCCTGCACCAGCGCGAGATCATCCCGTCCGCTCTGCTAGCCGCCCTGGTGCTCCGGCGGGCCCGGGCCTGCTGCGACAGCGTGCAGATGCGGGCGGAGCTCGACCTGCAGGCCACCCGCTTCGAGCAGCTCGCTGTCGAAGTACTCAATGACTGCTGGGCTGAGGAGGCCCGCCTGGCCAGCATGACGGTTGTCAGGCGGCTGCACACCTTCGGCGGGGCGACCTCCTTCGAGCTGGCCGCCGAGGGCACTTCGCTGAGCTTCATCGCGCATCCCAGCTGCCAGAATCTGCTCGACATGATGTGGCGCGGCCGGATTGTCGGTCACCTGAGCGGACTGCAGTTCCTGCTGGTCGGCCTTGTTGGCTGCTCAGCACCCTGGTTTGTGGGGCCGCTGCTGCAGCTGCTGGTTCGGCGGCCGGGCGGCCGCAGAGACGGTGGGAACCATCAGGTGAGAGCTGGTGGGGAGGTGGGGATGATTGGGTGGAGAGGAAAGTCGACAGAAGTTGGGGAATTGGGTAGACATCGGGAGAATCAGGTAGACATCGGGAGAATCGGGTGGACATCGGGAGAATCGGGTAGACATCGGGAGAATCAGGTAGACATCGGGAGAATCGGGTAGACATCGGGAGAATCAGGTAGACATCGGGAGAATCGGGTAGACATCGGGAGAATCGGGTAGACATCGGGAGAATCGGGTAGACATCGGGAGAATCGGGTAGACATCGGGAGAATCAGGTAGACATCGGGAGAATCAGGTAGACATCGGGAGAATCAGGTAGACATCGGGAGAATCAGGTAGACATCGGGAGAATCAGGTAGACATCGGGAGAATCGGGTAGACATCGGGAGAATCGGGTAGACATCGGGAGAATCGGGTAGACATCGGGAGAATCGGGTAGACATCGGGAGAATCAGGTAGACATCGGGAGGATCAGGTAGACATCGGGAGGATCAGGTAGACATCGGGAGAATCAGGTAGACATCGGGAGAATCTGGTAGACATCGGGAGAATCTGGTAGACATCGGGAGAATCGGGTAGACATCGGGAGAATCAGGTAGACATCGGGAGAATCGGGTAGACATCGGGAGAATCAGGTAGACATCGGGAGAATCAGGTAGACATCGGGAGAATCGGGTAGACATCGGGAGAATCAGGTAGACATCGGGAGAATCTGGTAGACATCGGGAGAATCAGGTAGACATCGGGAGAATCTGGTAGACATCGGGAGAATCAGGTAGACATCGGGAGAATCAGGTAGACATCGGGAGAATCAGGTAGACATCGGGAGAATCGGGTAGACATCGGGAGAATCAGGTTGACATCGGGAGAGTTGGGTAGACATCGGGAGAATCGGGTAGACATCGGGAGAATCAGGTAGACATCGGGAGAATCGGGTAGACATCGGGAGAATCAGGTAGACATCGGGAGAATCTGGTAGACATCGGGAGAATCAGGTAGACATCGGGAGAATCTGGTAGACATCGGGAGAATCAGGTAGACATCGGGAGAATCAGGTAGACATCGGGAGAATCAGGTAGACATCGGGAGAATCGGGTAGACATCGGGAGAATCAGGTTGACATCGGGAGAGTTGGGTAGACATCGGGAGAATCAGGTAGACATCGGGAGAATCAGGTAGACATCGGGAGAATCAGGTTGACATCGGGAGAATCAGGTTGAAATGGATAAAAGTCAAGAAAATGGAGAACACTGTTAGAAATGGAAGTTTATGTACGACTACAACGCGTGCAAAATCTCAGCAGGAATCCTCGGCCTTGCCGTTGGAAGTGCAAAAGCCGGGCAGCGGAGCTGCGAACGTCGCCGCAAAGCCAAAGTCGTCAGAGCAGCGGCACGGCCTGTGCAGCAGGATGGTCTGCGACACCTACGACTTCTACGCCACGCCTATGGTGCGCTTTCTGTACACCTCGGTGAGCGCATGCGGCTGGGCTGGCCTTTTAAAGATTTATGAGTTTGTACTTAGTACTTACAGTAAGTACGGAGCCAATCAGGATCGAGTTGGGAAGAGAAGAGCCAATCAGCATCGAGTTGGGGAGAGCAGAGCCAATCAGCATTGAGTTGGGACGAGCAGAGCCAATCAGCATTGAATTGGGGAGAGAAGAGCCAATCAGCTTCGAGTTGGGGAGAGAAGAGCCAATCAGCATCGAGTTGGGGAGAGAAGAGCCAATCAGCATCGAGTTGGGGAGAGAAGAGCCAATCAGCATTGAGTTGGGGAGAGAAGAGCCAATCAGCATCGAGTTGGGGAGAGAAGAGCCAATCAGCATCGAGTTGGGGAGAGAAGAGCCAATCAGCATTGAGTTGGGGAGAGAAGAGCCAATCAGCTGGATCTACGCAGAGAGCCAATCGCCGCTCCCCAACTCGCAGGTTGCTTACGCAGGCTTCCTATGCTTGTACTCGTACGTCCTTCTATTCACGGTGGGCAACGCTACTCAGTCGTGGAACCCACTCCAGCTGCTGCTAGCCGTTTTCGTGCTGTCCTTCATGGTTGAAGCCGTGAAGCAGCTGCTGGTGAGCGGCGAGTCAGTCGCTGACCACCTGGCTAAAGGCTGGAACCTGATGGACTTTGCCTCAATGGCGATTTTCACTCTTGCTGCCATCGTGTTTGGTCTGCGGTTCGTGCCCGGCCTGCCTGACTCCATCTTCGGCGTGGACACCTCGGGCAGCGCACTGGACACCGGCTCCGTGAAGATGATGCGAATCTGCCGGATCCTGCTCGGCCTGGCGCTGTTCTTCTATTTCTGCCGACTGCTGCAGAATTTCTCCGTGCATGTCAACCTGGGACCAAAGGTGGTCATGATTCAGACCATGGTGAGTCATTGGTTAGACTGCGGTGAGTCATTAGTTAGACTGTGGTGAGTCATTAGTGAGTCATAATCCAGATAATTATTGAGTCATCATCCAAATCATTAGTAAGTCATCATTCAGATCATTAGTGAGTCATAATCTAGATCATTAGTGAGTCATCATCCAGATCATTAGAGAGTCATAATCTAGATCATTAGTGAGTCATCATTCAGATCATTAGTGAGTCACAATCTAGATCATTAAGGGGGGCCGTAGCCCAGCGGTAGCGCAGCTGCTCTGGTGTGCCAGCGACCCAGGCTCGATTCCAAGTGCAGTCACATTAATTTGGGGCTGAATTGGAATCTCGACTTGGCTCTGCTCGTGCAATTAACGGCCTTGAGAGCCAACCCCCCAAGGCGCAGTGAAGTGTACATGCCTAACGATAATATAAAGTTAGGGCCGCTGTACATTCCTGTGTGAGTGTGTGCCTGCGTACGTATCCGCGCGCTTGTATGCCTGCTCAGGGGAGTCGGCGGAATGGGCAGTAATGCCTCTCGCCGGTTGTGTCCATATGTCGCTTAAAGTGCGCCAGGGTGCACACAACCCCCCTGCCTCTAATAAAAAAATCTAGATCATTAGTGAGTCATAATCTAGTTCATTAGTGAGTCATAATCTAGATCATTAGTGAGTCATCATCCAGATCATTAGTGAGTCATCATCCAGATCATTAGTGAGTCATCATCCAGATCATTAGTGAGTCATCATCCAGATCATTAGTGAGTCATTATCCAGATCATTAGTGAGTCATCATCCAGATCATTAGTGAGTCATTATCCAGATCATTAGTGAGTCATCATCCAGATCATTAGTGAGTCATAATCTAGATCATTAGTGAGTCATCATTCAGATCGTTAGTGAGTCATCATTCAGATCGTTAGTGAGTCATCATCCAGATCATTAGTGAGTCATCATCCAGATCATTAGTGAGTCATCATCCAGATCATTAGTAAGTCATCATTCAGATCATTAGTGAGTCATCATCCAGATCATTAGTGAGTCATAATCCAGATCATTAGTGAGTCATCATCCAGATCATTAGTGAGTCATCATCCTGATCATTAGTGAGTCATCATCCAGATCATTAGTGAGTCATCATCCAGATCATTAGTGACTCATCATCCAGATTAGACTATTAGATCACACGACAAGGGAAGGCCTATGACTCAAACTGATCGCCTCAAATCCCGCACATCTCCAACCAGATCATTGAGGACCTCATCCCGTTCATGGTCATATTCATGGTCTTTGTTGTTGGCTACGGAGTGTTTGTGTGGAGCACAATCTTCCCAATGTCCACGCCGGACATGGGCGGAGCGATGGACGCTGTGATGAGCCTGCTCAAGCTGGCTTACTTTGAGTCATTTGGCGAACTACAAGTTGGCTACATCAGCGGCGAAGGTGAGAGCTTGAGAGCAGATTTTCCGCAAATTAAATAACTCGGCTTCTGTGGCACCGTAAAAATAAACTCAATCACTTCGATTTGACTCGTTTTCAGTTTCCACGCTGTGTAAGTTCGAATCTGGACCTCAGCTGCTGGCGACAACTGACTCACTGATTCGTCATCTCCTGACAGTACATGTCCTGACCCGATGGTCTCATGTACTGACAGTATGGTCTCATGTACTGACAGTATGGTCTCATGCCCTGACAGTATGGTCTCATGCCCTGACAGTATGGTTTCATGCCCTGACAGTATGGTCTCATGCCCTGACAGTATGGTCTCATGCCCTGACAGTATGGTCTCATGCCCTGACAGTATGGTTTCATGCCCTGACAGTATGGTCTCATGCCCTGACAGTATGGTTTCATGCCCTGACAGTATGGTCTCATGCCCTGACAGTATGGTCTCATGCTCTGACAGTATGGTTTCATGCCCTGACAGTATGGTCTCATCTGACCCCGTTGTACCAGCCTGACCCCGATGTTTTCGTATCGTTGCTAAACTTTTCATAAGCCATAGAAATTATATCATATTTTCAGCGGACGCCTGCAGGCTAAACATGACCGGCTGTCCAGACTCCTGGGGCCGCTACATCGCGCCAGTCCTATTGGGATTCTACATAGTCTTTACGAATGTGCTTCTTCTCAACTTGCTAATTGCCATGTTTGCGTGAGTGTCTTTGAATGTTTACTTTTTAACTCCACCCTCTCCACCGGTCGCTTTCACAAGCTCGAAATTTCAGATCGAAGCTCCCATTCTTACCGCGCACTAACCAGACAGAGGGATAGAAAGAGTGTACAGTGAAACCCTCACCCTCACCGCGCACTAACCAGACAGAGGAATAGAAAGAGTGTACAGTGAAACCCTCACCCTCACCGCGCACTAACCAGACAGAGGGATAGAAAGAGTGTACAGTGAAACCCTCACCCTCACCGCGCACTAACCAGACAGAGGGATAGAAAGAGTGTACAGTGAAACCCTCACCCTCACCGCGCACTAACCAGACAGAGGGATAGAAAGAGTGTACAGTGAAACCCTCACCCTCACCGCGCACTAACCAGACAGAGGGATAGAAAGAGTGTACAGTGAAACCCTCACCCTCACCGCGCACTAACCAGACAGAGGAATAGAAAGAGTGTACAGTGAAACCCTCACCCTCACCGCGCACTAACCAGACAGAGGGATAGAAAGAGTGTACAGTGAAACCCTCACCCTCACCGCGCACTAACCAGACAGAGGGATAGAAAGAGTGTACAGTGAAACCCTCACCCTCACCGCGCACTAACCAGACAGAGGGATAGAAAGAGTGTACAGTGAAACCCTCACCCTCACCGCGCACTAACCAGACAGAGGGATAGAAAGAGTGTACAGTGAAACCCTCACCCTCACCGCGCACTAACCAGACAGAGGGATAGAAAGAGTGTACAGTGAAACCCTCACCCTCACCGCGCACTAACCAGACAGAGGGATAGAAAGAGTGTACAGTGAAACCCTCACCCTCACCGCGCACTAACCAGACAGAGGGATAGAAAGAGTGTACAGTGAAACCCTCACCCTCACCGCGCACTAACCAGACAGAGGGATAGAAAGAGTGTACATTGGAACCCTCACCCCCACCCCACCCCGACAGAGTGCACATCGAGACCCAAATGACATTCCAGCAACACGTACGAGCGCATCCAGAGCTCCTCTATGCAGTACTGGACTCTACAGCGCTACTTAATCATGCGCGAGTACACCGAGCGCAGCATTGCGCCGCCGCCTCTGTCGCTGCTGTGGAATCTGGCTCTGCTAATTTATCTAGGTGTGCGTCGCAGGCGGATCCAATTTGAAACAGATCCGCTTATGTGTCGTATCAGTAAGTTCGAATCAAATTTCATGGGAATTATGGATATCAGATTTTTATTACCTATTTAATACAATATACTTACACTACCAAAATTTCAGATTTTCGAGGATTTTTGCGTGAGTTCACTAGTCAGAAATGTCTCATTGTGTGTTCATGCTGCTCTTGCCCCTACAGCCCCTGCTCACAGACACCAAATGACTCCCCCCATAACCCCTACTCACAGACACAGATCACCCCAGCCTACTCACAAACACAGATCACTCCAGCCTGCTCACAAACACAGATCACTCCAGCCTGCTCACAAACACAGATCACTCCAGCCTGCTCACAAACACAGATCACTCCAGCCTGCTCACAAACACAGATCACTCCAGCCTGCTCACAAACACAGATCACTCCAGCCTGCTCACAAACACAGATCACTCCAGCCTGCTCACAAACACAGATCACTCCAGCCTACTCACAAACACAGATCACCCAGCCTACTCACAAACACAGGTCACTCCAGCCTGCTCACAAACACAGGTCACTCCAGCCTGCTCACAAACACAGGTCACCCCAGCCTACTCACAGACACAGATCACCCAGCCTACTCACAAACACAGGTCACTCCAGCCTGCTCACAAACACAGGTCACTCCAGCCTGCTCACAAACACAGGTCACCCCAGCCTACTCACAGACACAGATCACCCAGCCTACTCACAAACACAGGTCACTCCAGCCTGCTCACAAACACAGATCACTCCAGCCTACTCACAAACACAGGTCACTCCAGCCTGCTCACAAACACAGATCACTCCATCCTGCTCACAAACACAGGTCACCCCAGCCTACTCACAGACACAGATCACCCAGCCTACTCACAGACACAGATCACCCAGCCTACTCACAAACACAGGTCACTCCAGCCTGCTCACAAACACAGATCACTCCATCCTGCTCACAAACACAGGTCACCCCAGCCTACTCACAGACACAGATCACCCAGCCTACTCACAAACACAGGTCACTCCAGCCTGCTCACAAACACAGATCACTCCATCCTGCTCACAAACACCTGATCACCCCCCCCCCCTACAAGGCTGCATCGTAGGCGACTCCGCCGTGAGCGAGGAGCAGCTGACCAAGTGGGAGGGCCTCCGCTCGCAGGAGTTCCTCCGCCGTCGCCAGGAGGCCAATCAGCAGCGCCGGCGAGCGAATGCATCCGACCCGGCAGGTCGCCGCCAGCTGCAGCTGCCGTCGCAGTCGGCTGCCGGCACTACCGACGACACCGCATCGGCGGTCGCTGCGGCCGCGGCAGCCGCGGCAGCCGCCGCCCAGTCCATGGACTGGGACACCATGCACTCGGTGGTCCGGGTTCGAATCCGCGAGGGTCTCCGCGACACCGAGAAGCAGCTGCGTCGAATTGACGATGTTGACGAGAGATGCGTCGGATTGTCTGAGCGGGTCGACGGACTGCAAGAGGAAGTGCGGAGGCTGGGCCAGAGGATGGAGCTGCAGCAGACCGCCTGTCTAAACTGCCTGAACCAGCTGGTGCAGCATATGGGGTCAGCTTTTGCTTGGCTTGCTGTCGCTTTTGTTGGGTGTCCGCTATCTCTAGGGTGTCCGGTATTTCACCTGGGGTGTCCGGTATTTCACCTCGGTGTCCGATGTCTCTAGAGTGTCCGGTATTTCACTTGGGGTGTCCGCTATCTCTAGTGTGTCCGGTATTTCACCTAGGGTGTCCGGTATTTCACCTAGGATGTCCGATATCTTCAGGGTGTCCGCTATTTCACCTAGGGTGTCCGGTATTTCACCTAGGGTGTCCGGTATTTCACTTGGGGTGTCCGCTATCTCTAGAGTGTCCGGTATTTCACCTAGGGTGTCCGGTATTTCACCTAGGATGTCCGATATCTTCAGGGTGTCCGCTATTTCACCTAGGATGTCCGATATCTTTAGGGTGTCCGGTATTTCACCTAGGGTGTCCAGTATTTCACCTGGGGTGTCCGCTATCTCTAGGGTGTCCGGTATTTTACGTAGGTGTCCGGTATTTCACCTGGGTTGTTCGGTATTTCACCTGGGTTGTCCGGTATTTTATCTAGGTGTCCGCGATCTCTAGGGTGTCCGGTATTTCACCTGGGGTGTCCGGTATTTCACCTTGGGTGTCCGGTATCTCACCTTGGGTTTCCGGTATCTCTAAGGTGTCCGGTATTTTACCTGGGGGTCCGATATCTAGGCTGTCCGGTATTTCACCAGGGGTGTCCGTGATCTCTAAGGTGTCCGGTATTTCCCCTGGGGTGTCTGCTATCTTATCAATCTGCCACCGATTTCTATTGCAGCTCCCGCGCAGGCTCCAAGTTCAACATCGACGTACACCCAAAACCGGCCGCCGCGGCCGCCTCAACAGGCGGCTCCAGGCGCGCGCCGTCGCCCGCTCAGGCCCAGGCGGCGCCGCGGGGTGCCCGGCAAGCGGCGCGAGAGCCCGAGGCCGCCCAAGCAACCGGAAGCAGAAGGTGTGGCTCTAATTCGCCATCTTTCCTCATTTCTCTTCCCTACAAAACTCGAACCCCCGACCCCCTCCTCGCCACTGCAGCAACTCGCTGCACTTGTCCGAGATCGACGTCGCCAGCGCCAGGGCCAGCAGTCGATTCTCTTTGTTGCTAACCACCGAGCTCACCTGGGTGGCTCTGCCGCTGATGGAGCACCAGATGCTGCGGGCCAAACCCTTCCGATCGCCAGCTGATGCCCTGACCGATCCGGTGCGGCTGGGGACATGGGACAGGGACAGGGACAGGGGTCAGGGACAGGGGACAGGGACAGGGGTCAGGGACAGGAGACAGGGGACACAGGGGGACAGGGGACTAAAACAGGAAGCATGAAAAAGACAAAAAGTTTGCAAGAGAAAAGGCTCAGACAAGACACAGACAAGACACAAACAAGGCACAGACAAGACAAGGACAAGACACAGACAAGACACAGACAAGACACGGACAAGACACGGACAAGGCACAGACATGGCACAGACATGGCACAGACATGGCACAGACATGGCACAGACATGGCACAGACAAGACACAGAAATGGCACAGACAAGACACGGACAAGGCACAGACAAGACACGGACAAGACACAGACAAGACACAGACAAGGCACAGACAAGGCACAGACAAGGCACAGACAAGACACGGACAAGACACAGACAAGGCACAGACAAGGCACAGACATGACACAGACATGGCACAGACATGGCGCAGACAAGACACAGACAAGACACGGACAAGGCACAGACAAGGCACAGACAAGGCACAGACATGACACAGACATGGCACAGACATGACACAGACATGGCACAGACAAGACACGGACAAGGCACAGACAAGGGCAGCTGTTTCCCCAATTCCGCAGCCATCGGCCCCAGACGATGCGAGCTGGCAGGAGTGGCAGCGAGACGAGCCCAGCCTCACGGCCACCACACCAGAGAATCGCCGTCGAGTGTTCAATTCATTCGACCGGGCTCGCGGCTTCAGCCGCCGCTCTCTGCTGGTTGGCGGCTTCCCGCTGACTGACGATGGCTGGCCGCTGCCGCCGCCGACGCAGGATACCGCGGCCGCCGCTGGACCGCCCAGTCGAGGACCGCTGCCTCTGTGGGGACCAAATCACGGACTGGTGGTGCTCATCACCAGATGGAAACGGGACGACAAGCACAATTTGGTGAAGAAGGGAAGCCAGAAGGTGCTGCAATATGTCAGCATGGCTGAGCACCTGCTGCCTTGGGTGAGCGAATGGGATTTCCGTTCTGGAGGGTGTGGGACTTTTGACTGAAGGTGTGGGGTTTTCGATTGAGGGTGTGGGATTTTCGATTGAGGGTGTGGGATTTTCGATTGAGGGTGTGGGATTTTCGATTGAGGGTGTGGGATTTTCGATTGAGGGTGTGGGATTTTCGATTGAGGGTGTGGGATTTTCGATTGAGGGTGTGGGATTTTCGATTGAGGGTGTGGGATTTTCGATTGAGGGTGTGGGATTTTCGATTGAGGGTGTGGGATTTTCGATTGAGGGTGTGGGATTTTAGATTGAGGGTGTGGGATTTTCGATTGAGGGTGTGGGATTTTCGATCGAGGGTGTGGGATTTTGAGATTTAATGTGAGAAGTCAATGACTGGTGGGTCCAAGCACACGACCCGAACCCGGCCGCTCGCCCCCAGTTCCTGGTCAAGCATCCCGAACGATGCGGCTCGGCAGAGTCGGCAGCCGCCACCTGCAACGAGCAGCTGGCGATGGGCTGGCTGCAGGAGGCTCTGGTCGCCGAGTCGCGCGGCCGCCCAGACGGGCGCAGGCAGCTGGACCGCAGATTGAGCAGCCTGCGGCAAGCCTCAACCAAGACGGTGAGCAGTTGAAGAGCTCATTGATTTCAACTACGGATACTGAAGCACTGGCTGAAATTAACTAGAATAAGCAGTGAGAATGGAGAGGCTAGGGAGAGGGACGGCGGAGAGGGTATGGACACGGTGGAGAGGGTATGGACACAATGGAGAGGGTATGGACACGGTGGAGAGGGTATGGACACAGTGGAGAGGGTATGGACACGGTGGAGAGGGTATGGACACGGTGGAGAGGGTATGGACACAGTGGAGAGGGTATGGACACGGTGGAGAGGGTATGGACACAATGGAGAGGGTATGGACACGGTGGAGAGGGTATGGAAACAGTGGAGAGGGTATATGGACACGGTGGAGAGGGTATATGGACACGGTGGAGAGGGTATGGACACAATGGAGAGGGTATGGACACGGTGGAGAGAATATGGACACGGTGGAGAGGGTGTGGACACGGTGGAGAGGGTATATGGACACGGTGGAGAGGGTATGGACACGGTGGAGAGGGTGTGGACACGGTGGAGAGGGTATGGACACGGTGGAGAGGGTATGGACACGGTGGAGAGGGTATATGGACACGGTGGAGAGGGTATATGGACACGGTGGAGAGGGTATATGGACACGGTGGAGAGGGTATGGACACAATGGAGAGGGTATGGACACGGTGGAGAGGGTATGGACACGGTGGAGAGGGTATGGACACAATGGAGAGGGTATGGACACGGTGGAGAGGGTATGGACACGGTGGAGAGGGTATGGACACGGTGGAGAGGGTATATGGACACGGTGGAGAGGGTATGGACACGGTGGAGAGGGTATGGACACGGTGGAGAGGGTATGGACACGGTGGAGAGGGTATATGGACACGGTGGAGAGGGTATATGGACACGGTGGAGAGGGTATATGGACACGGTGGAGAGGGTATGGACACAATCGAGAGGGTATGGACACGGTGGAGAGGGTATGGACACGGTGGAGAGGGTATGGACACAATGGAGAGGGTATGGACACGGTGGAGAGGGTATGGACACGGTGGAGAGGGTATGGACACGGTGGAGAGGGTATATGGACACGGTGGAGAGGGTATGGACACGGTGGAGAGGGTATGGACACGGTGGAGAGGGTATATGGACACGGTGGAGAGGGTATGGACACGGTGGAGAGGGTATGGACACGGTGGAGAGGGTATGGACACGGTGGAGAGGGTATGGACACGGTGGAGAGGGTATATGGACACGGTGGAGAGGGTATATGGACACGGTGGAGAGGGTATATGGACACGGTGGAGAGGGTATGGACACAATGGAGAGGGTATGGACACGGTGGAGAGGGTATGGACACGGTGGAGAGGGTATGGACACAATGGAGAGGGTATGGACACGGTGGAGAGGGTATGGACACGGTGGAGAGGGTATGGACACGGTGGAGAGGGTATATGGACACGGTGGAGAGGGTATGGACACGGTATTAGAGATTAATTCTAGAATCGAATAGTCTATGGTCACAAAGGGAGGTTTTTGTTTTTTGCCCAAGGCATTAAACGTTTCGATTTACACTGCTGCTCCCCGCCACCAGCTCTACACCGGTGTCTCGCCGCCATCGCATCCGGGTAGCAACGCCTGGCTTGAGCTGGCCTGCGTCAACGTGCACGAGAATTACACTTCAAGCATGGGCGACCAGCTGCTGGCGGCGGCCACCGTTTTCGGCGAGGTCGATCAGCCGGCTTGGATGGATTTGGCCAACAGGCGAATGCTGGGCTCCACCGAGCGAATGCTGCTGAGGCTGGCCGCGCAGCACCACGGTGCCGCTTTCTGATTGGTCTGAATTTTCCGGATGTTTCCTTTGCTTTCTGATTGGCCTGAGTTCTCCGGATGTTTTCTCCGCTTTCTGATTGGTCTGAATTTTCAGGATTTTTCCTCCGCTTTCTGATTGGCCTGAGTTCTCCGGATTTTTTCTCCGCTTTCTGATTGGTCTGAATTTTCCGGATTTTTCATCCGCTTTCTGATTGATCTGAATTCTCCGGATTTTTTCCTCCGCTTTCTGTTGGTGGCAGTTTTCGATGATAATTGACTTTAAACTAATCACAATATACTAAATCTCTAAGATCTGTCTGTCTGTCTGTCTGTCTGACCGGTATTCCAGTAACTGACTAAGTGTGCTCACACGTACATGTAAATGGGGCGAGGATTTGTTCTATTATTTGTGGCAAGAGGAACAATCTATTTAATGAAAGGAAGAGAGCTTGGTTTTTACTGGTATAAAATTTTAATCTTATAACCGACGAAAACGCGCAAAAAGGCACAAAAAGTGAGTAGCAACAACACAATTTTTTCTGCTTTCCTTTCCTCACATTTTAAGTGTTGTGTCTATGAATACCCCGTCGTCAAAATTAATATTTTGAATTTAAGTAGCTAAATAACTGATTTATTTTCTCGATCAATTTTTATATCAGTAGATGTAATATTTTTACATAATCAAATTAAAAATTAAAAATGATTACTCTTGCAACAAGTTATCTAGCACATGCTTTATCTATCCTTTTTTTATTATATTTGATTATTCTTTGTTTATATGAATTAATATATTAATCTACTAAACAAGGACCACTAGAAGAAGATTCTTCCTTCCTCAAGAAGGTACTTGCTACAAAATAGAGATTGTGATAGAGGTCAAACATCAAAATAGTTGTTGGCTAATATAATATGTAATTTTTTCAGAAATATGTCCAACATTTTGTTGCTTTTACCATTTGTATCAAACATTAATGATATTCTAGGAACTTTTATTATAAAGTTTTTTATTTTGTTTTAAATAACAAAAAATTCTTGATAAAATTTAAAGGATTCAATGCTCGAAAACGAAGTGCTTTGGAGCTGGCGTATTAATTATTAAACTAATTTTCACAAATATTCGAATTTGCAAAAAAATTGCATGCTTACTTTGGACTTTTAATAAGGCAGTTATTATGTAGCTCGTACACAAATATTCAGCCAGTGTTTAAACGAAACTTGCAAACTTACGGCTGTTAAAGTATAGGGTATCGATTTTATATATTATAAAATTACTGCTGAAGCAATCATGTACGAACTTTTGTACCCGAGATGCCGAAGACCTCCTGTGTAGTAAGTTTAGACTTTTTGTAAACACAAATATACATTCGATATTTGAGTTTAAAAGATTTACAGTAACTTCTGCGGACAGAGCTTTTTTAGATGACTTCCGGTCTCTTGCGTATTGTGTGATTTCTCCCGAACTTTATTTAAATGGAGATTCAAGAGAAGTTAGCACCTTGCACGGAAAAAGGGGAGGCTTAATGAAGCTGTCATTAACATCGGCTGTGATGATGAGTCCATGAGTGGAGCCGGATAAAGATGTCGGGGATTGAAGTTTCAGGGGGACAGAGGTGTCAGGTCATAGAGGTGTCAGGGGGTAGAATGGGGTGAGCAGTGGGAGATGGGGTGAGCAGTGAGAGATGGGGTGAGCAGTGAGACATGGGGTGAGCAGTGAGAGATGGGGTGAGCTGTGGGAGATAGGGGTGAGCAGTGGGAGATAGGGGTGGGCATTTATTCATTCAGTGAGTGGACAGGTCATTCAGTGAGTGGACAGGTCATTCAGTGAGTGGACAGGTCATTCAGTGAGTGGACAGGTCATTCAGTGAGTGGACAGGTCATTCAGTGAGTGGACAGGTCATTCAGTGAGTGGACAGGTCATTCAGTGAGTGGACAGGTCATTCAGTGAGTGGACAGGTCATTCAGTGAGTGGACAGGTCACTCAGTGAGTGGACAGGTCATTCAGTGGTGGACAGGTCAGTGGACAGGTCATTCAGTGAGTGGACAGGTCATTCAGTGAGTGAACAGGTCATTCAGTGAGTGGGCAAGTCATTCAGTGAGTGGGCAAGTCATTCAGTGAGTGGGCAAGTCATTCAGTGAGTGGACAGGTCATTCAGTGAGTGGGCAAGTCATTCAGTGAGTGGGCAAGTCATTCAGTGAGTGGACAGGTCATTCAGTGAGTGGACAGGTCATTCAGTGGTGGACAGGTCAGTGGACAGGTCATTCAGTGAGTGGACAGGTCATTCAGTGAGTGGACAGGTCATTCAGTGGTGGACAGGTCAGTGGACAGGTCATTCAGTGAGTGGACAGGTCATTCAATGGTGGACAGGTCAGTGGACAGGTCATTCAGTGAGTGGACAGGTCATTCAGTGAGTGGGCAAGTCATTCAGTGAGTGGGAAAGTCATTCAGTGAGTGGGCAAGTCATTCAGTGAGTGGGAAAGTCATTCAGTGAGTGGACAGGTTATTCAGTGAGTGGGCAAGTCATTCAGTGAGTGGGCAAGTCATTTAGTGAGTGGGCAAGTCATTCAGTGAGTGGGCAAGTCATTCAGTGAGTGGGCAAGTCATTCAGTGAGTGGGCAAGTCATTCAGTGAGTGGGCAAGTCATTTAGTGAGTGGTCAAGTCATTCAGTGAGTGGGCAAGTCATTCAGTGAGTGGGCAAGTCATTCAGTGAGTGGGCAAGTCATTCAGTGAGTATGCAAGTCATTCAGTGAGTGGGCAAGTCATTCAGTGAGTGGGCAAGTCATTCAGTGAGTGGGCAAGTCATTCAGTGAGTGGGCAAGTCATTCAGTGAGTGGGCAAGTCATTCAGTGAGTGGGCAAGTCATTCAGTGAGTGGGCAAGTCATTCAGTGAGTGGGCAAGTCATTCAGTGAGTGGGCAAGTCATTCAGTGAGTGGACAGGTTATTCAGTGAGTAAGCAAGTCATTCAGTGAGTGGGCAAGTCATTTAGTGAGTGGGCAAGTCATTCAGTGAGTGGGCAAGTCATTCAGTGAGTGGGCAAGTCATTCAGTGAGTGGGCAAGTCATTCAGTGAGTGGGCAAGTCATTCAGTGAGTGGGCAAGTCATTCAGTGAGTGGGCAAGTCATTCAGTGAGTGGACAGGTCATTCAGTGAGTGGGCAAGTCATTCAGTGAGTGGGCAAGTCATTCAGTGAGTGGGCAAGTCATTCAGTGAGTGGGCAAGTCATTCAGTGAGTGGGCAAGTCATTCAGTGAGTGGGCAAGTCATTCAGTGAGTGGGCAAGTCATTCAGTGAGTGGGCAAGTCATTTAGTGAGTGGTCAAGTCATTCAGTGAGTGGGCAAGTCATTCAGTGAGTGGGCAAGTCATTCAGTGAGTGGGCAAGTCATTCAGTGAGTGGGCAAGTCATTCAGTGAGTATGCAAGTCATTCAGTGAGTGGGCAAGTCATTCAGTGAGTGGGCAAGTCATTCAGTGAGTGGGCAAGTCATTTAGTGAGTGGGCAAGTCATTCAGTGAGTGGGCAAGTCATTCAGTGAGTGGGCAAGTCATTCAGTGAGTGGGCAAGTCATTCAGTGAGTGGGCAAGTCATTCAGTGAGTGGGCAAGTCATTCAGTGAGTGGGCAAGTCATTTAGTGAGTGGGCAAGTCATTTAGTGAGTGGTCAAGTCATTTAGTGAGTGGTCAAGTCATTCAGTGAGTGGGCAAGTCATTCAGTGAGTGGGCAAGTCATTCAGTGAGTGGGCAAGTCATTCAGTGAGTGGGCAAGTCATTCAGTGAGTGGGCAAGTCATTCAGTGAGTGGACAAGTCATTCAGTGAGTGGGCAAGTCATTCAGTGAGTGGGCAAGTCATTCAGTGAGTGGGCAAGTCATTCAGTGAGTGGGCAAGTCATTCAGTGAGTGGGCAAGTCATTCAGTGAGTGGGCAAGTCATTCAGTGAGTGGGCAAGTCATTCAGTGAGTGGGCAAGTCATTCAGTGAGTGGGCAAGTCATTCAGTGAGTGGGCAAGTCATTCAGTGAGTGGACAGGTCATTCAGTGAGTGGACAGGTCATTCAGTGGTGGACAGGTCAGTGGACAGGTCATTCAGTGAGTGGACAGGTCATTCAGTGAGTGAACAGGTCATTCAGTGAGTGGGCAAGTCATTCAGTGAGTGGGCAAGTCATTCAGTGAGTGGGCAAGTCATTCAGTGAGTGGACAGGTCATTCAGTGAGTGGGAAAGTCATTCAGTGAGTGGGCAAGTCATTCAGTGAGTGGACAGGTCATTCAGTGAGTGGACAGGTCATTCAGTGGTGGACAGGTCAGTGGACAGGTCATTCAGTGAGTGGACAGGTCATTCAGTGAGTGGACAGGTCATTCAGTGGTGGACAGGTCAGTGGACAGGTCATTCAGTGAGTGGACAGGTCATTCAATGGTGGACAGGTCAGTGGACAGGTCATTCAGTGAGTGGACAGGTCATTCAGTGAGTGGGCAAGTCATTCAGTGAGTGGGAAAGTCATTCAGTGAGTGGGCAAGTCATTCAGTGAGTGGGCAAGTCATTCAGTGAGTGGGCAAGTCATTCAGTGAGTGGGCAAGTCATTCAGTGAGTGGGCAAGTCATTCAGTGAGTGGGCAAGTCATTCAGTGAGTGGGCAAGTCATTCAGTGAGTGGGCAAGTCATTCAGTGAGTGGGCAAGTCATTCAGTGAGTGGGCAAGTCATTTAGTGAGTGGGCAAGTCATTTAGTGAGTGGTCAAGTCATTTAGTGAGTGGTCAAGTCATTCAGTGAGTGGGCAAGTCATTCAGTGAGTGGGCAAGTCATTCAGTGAGTGGGCAAGTCATTCAGTGAGTGGGCAAGTCATTCAGTGAGTGGGCAAGTCATTCAGTGAGTGGGCAAGTCATTCAGTGAGTGGGCAAGTCATTCAGTGAGTGGGCAAGTCATTCAGTGAGTGGGCAAGTCATTCAGTGAGTGGGCAAGTCATTCAGTGAGTGGGCAAGTCATTCAGTGAGTGGGCAAGTCATTCAGTGAGTGGGCAAGTCATTCAGTGAGTGGGCAAGTCATTCAGTGAGTGGACAGGTCATTCAGTGAGTGGACAGGTCATTCAGTGGTGGACAGGTCAGTGGACAGGTCATTCAGTGAGTGGACAGGTCATTCAGTGAGTGAACAGGTCATTCAGTGAGTGGGCAAGTCATTCAGTGAGTGGGCAAGTCATTCAGTGAGTGGGCAAGTCATTCAGTGAGTGGACAGGTCATTCAGTGAGTGGGAAAGTCATTCAGTGAGTGGGCAAGTCATTCAGTGAGTGGACAGGTCATTCAGTGAGTGGACAGGTCATTCAGTGGTGGACAGGTCAGTGGACAGGTCATTCAGTGAGTGGACAGGTCATTCAGTGAGTGGACAGGTCATTCAGTGGTGGACAGGTCAGTGGACAGGTCATTCAGTGAGTGGACAGGTCATTCAATGGTGGACAGGTCAGTGGACAGGTCATTCAGTGAGTGGACAGGTCATTCAGTGAGTGGGCAAGTCATTCAGTGAGTGGGAAAGTCATTCAGTGAGTGGGCAAGTCATTCAGTGAGTGGGAAAGTCATTCAGTGAGTGGACAGGTTATTCAGTGAGTGGGCAAGTCATTCAGTGAGTGGGCAAGTCATTCAGTGAGTGGGCAAGTCATTCAGTGAGTGGGCAAGTCATTCAGTGAGTGGGCAAGTCATTCAGTGAGTGGGCAAGTCATTCAGTGAGTGGGCAAGTCATTCAGTGAGTGGGCAAGTCATTCAGTGAGTGGGCAAGTCATTCAGTGAGTGGACAGGTCATTCAGTGAGTGGGCAAGTCATTCAGTGAGTGGGCAAGTCATTTAGTGAGTGGGCAAGTCATTCAGTGAGTGGGCAAGTCATTCAGTGAGTGGGCAAGTCATTCAGTGAGTGGGCAAGTCATTCAGTGAGTGGGCAAGTCATTCAGTGAGTGGGCAAGTCATTCAGTGAGTGGGCAAGTCATTCAGTGAGTGGGCAAGTCATTCAGTGAGTGGGCAAGTCATTCAGTGAGTGGGCAAGTCATTCAGTGAGTGGGCAAGTCATTCAGTGAGTGGGCAAGTCATTCAGTGAGTGGGCAAGTCATTCAGTGAGTGGGCAAGTCATTCAGTGAGTGGGCAAGTCATTCAGTGAGTGGGCAAGTCATTCAGTGAGTGGGCAAGTCATTCAGTGAGTGGGCAAGTCATTCAGTGAGTGGGCAAGTCATTCAGTGAGTGGGCAAGTCATTCAGTGAGTGGGCAAGTCATTCAGTGAGTGGGCAAGTCATTCAGTGAGTGGGCAAGTCATTCAGTGAGTGGGCAAGTCATTCAGTGAGTGGGCAAGTCATTCAGTGAGTGGGCAAGTCATTCAGTGAGTGGGCAAGTCATTCAGTGAGTGGGCAAGTCATTCAGTGAGTGGTCAAGTCATTCAGTGAGTGGGCAAGTCATTCAGTGAGTGGGCAAGTCATTCAGTGAGTGGGCAAGTCATTCAGTGAGTGGGCAAGTCATTCAGTGAGTGGGCAAGTCATTCAGTGAGTGGGCAAGTCATTCAGTGAGTGGGCAAGTCATTCAGTGAGTGGGCAAGTCATTTAGTGAGTGGGCAAGTCATTCAGTGAGTGGGCAAGTCATTCAGTGAGTGGGCAAGTCATTCAGTGAGTGGGCAAGTCATTCAGTGAGTGGGCAAGTCATTCAGTGAGTGGGCAAGTCATTCAGTGAGTGGGCAAGTCATTCAGTGAGTGGGCAAGTCATTCAGTGAGTGGGCAAGTCATTCAGTGAGTGGGCAAGTCATTCAGTGAGTGGGCAAGTCATTCAGTGAGTGGGCAAGTCATTCAGTGAGTGGGCAAGTCATTCAGTGAGTGGGCAAGTCATTCAGTGAGTGGGCAAGTCATTCAGTGAGTGGGCAAGTCATTCAGTGAGTGGGCAAGTCATTCAGTGAGTGGGCAAGTCATTCAGTGAGTGGGCAAGTCATTCAGTGAGTGGGCAAGTCATTCAGTGAGTGGGCAAGTCATTCAGTGAGTGGGCAAGTCATTCAGTTGTGCAGGCGAACCGGTTGTTAGACAGGCTCTTTCATGGCTGTCTCTCTACAGCTCTAAATATGAATACAATTTATATATACTACTACTGAACGAAAGCAGTAGTAAGTGGATCAAGGGTCTGCCCTGACAGGCGCCTATATATAAAAGGAGCGCTCAGTAAAGCAAATTTCTCAAAGAATTTTATTCAGCCGCCACACCCATGCAGCCGCCTCTTCGCCTCATCCTGCTCTTGTGCGCTCTGCCGCACGTGGTTTCACCGGCAATCACGGGCCAATTCCTCATCAACTCCAGCGTCCCAGCCTCCAGCGCTTTCGTTCGCCAGGGCGCCAGCCTGCAGTTTGCCTGCGAATTGGCTCCAGGCGTCAACTCCAGCAGCTTCTCCGTCCGGCTCTTCTGCCCGGCGCCGTTTGTCGGTGACAGCGCCGCAGAGGATAGCGCCGCCTCAGGCTCAGCCTGCTTCGAGAACTGCCACCGAGTGTGCTCCGACTCGGTGCACACCTGCCCGGAGCGGCCGGCTCTGCTGCGCCTGTTCTGCCAGCAGGCCGGGCCCCGCAGCTTCCTGTACACCATCACGGAGGCCGCCGCCGCCGATTTCGACGGCTACTGGAGCTGCCGACACGCCGGCGACTCCAGCCAGCCGCCGGCCAGCCTGAGGGTCCTGTCCGACCCGGGCGTCCGGCTGGCCGCCTTCGATCCGGCCGTAGCCATGGAAACCGGCCAGGCCGTGGGCCGGTGCGCAGCCTTCCGTGCCGCGGCTGCCGGCCTGAGCTTCGTCTGGTCGCGCGCCGACGGCCGTCCGCTGCCGGCCGGTGCCGCCGCCGTCCAATCAGTGGACGGCACAGAGTCGCGGCTGTTGCTAAGCAACCTGAGCCGGACAGACGCCGGCCACTATCACTGCTCGGTGACCAACGCAGCCGGTGGGGTCGGCGTCGGCCTGGCCGTCCTGAACGTCGCCCATCCGCCGACGGAGGTTCGCGCAATCGTCAACCAGTCGGTGCCGGGGACGGCGGCGCTGGACTGTGCGGCCGAGGGCGGCTGGCCGGAGCCCGCGCTGCGGCTGCTGCTTCGGAGACTCGGACAGGTGCGACAGCGCAGTTCCGGGATGGTCGGATCTTCATATTGGGGGGCCGTAGTCTGCTAAACTGAAATCTCGGCTTGGCTCTGCTCGTGCAATTAGCGCCCTTGAGGGCCAAACCACAAGGCACAGTGAAGTGTACATGCCTAACGATAAATAAATTCAGGGCCGCTGTAAACTCCTGTGTGAGTGTGCCTGCGCGTATGACTGCGTCCGTATCTAGGATTTAGGATTTATGCTGATTGTTTGAGATTTCGCGATTGGGATTCGGAACTGGGATTTGGGATTGGGATTCGGAACTGGGATTTGGGATTGGGATTCGGGATTGGGATTTGGGATTGGGATTCGGAACTGGGATTTGGGATTGGGATTCGGGATTGGGATTCGGAACTGGGATTTGGGATTGGGATTCGGAACTGGGATTTGGGATTGGGATTCGGGATTGGGATTTGGAACTGGGATTCGGAACTGGGATTCGGAACTGGCATTCGGAACTGGGATTCGGAACTGGGATTTGGGATTGGGATTCGGGATTGGGATTTGGAACTGGGATTCGGAACTGGGATTCGGAACTGGCATTCGGAACTGGGATTCGGAACTGGGATTCGGAACTGGGATTCGGAACTGGGATTCGGAACTGGGATTCGGGACTGGGATTCGGGATTGGGATTCGGGATTGGGATTCGGGATTGGGATTTAGAGCTCCAGAGTTTCAAGGATTTAAAATCCGGCATTCTGGATATTGCGATTTGAATTCCGGGATTGGGGATTTAAGATCAATTCAACACGCGGCAGGCCAACGTCTCGGAGCTGCGACCGGGCGCGTTGCTGCGGCTGTCACCCGCGGACAACCTGGCCGCGGTCGTCTGCCAGGCCGACACGCCCTCGCCCGGCCCGCCGCTGCCTGCGGTGCTCAGCCAGAAGGAGCAGCTGACGGTTCCCTTCCCGCCAACCGGCGGAGGCCTCCGCATGACGCTGAACTCCTCGGAGTCGGCGGCCTCGGTCGCCGGGCCGGCTGGCACCGTCGGCGAGGTGTTCTGCGCGGCATCGGCGCCCAGCAGCCCGGACAGCGCCATCGACTGGCTGCCCGCGCCCGCCACCTGGGATTCAGCGGCTTCCGAGGTGACCGACGGCCAGACAGTGGTGGCCTCTCCGTCGGAGGTGGGCCGGGCGGCCTGGTCCCGCCTGCGGCTGCGGCTGAGGCAGGAGATAAACGGCCGGACGGTGGGGTGCAGCCTGAGGTACCTCGGCACCGAGATTGACAGGAGAATCGCCAGTCTCAGGGTGAGGCATTCGCTGTGCTGTTGATGAGGGTCAATCAGGTGTTGATCAGCTGCAGATCAGCTGCAGATCAGCTGTAGATCAGCTGCAGATCAGCTGTAGATCAGCTGTAGATCAGCTGTAGATCAGCTGCAGATCAGCTGTAGATCAGCTGTAGATCAGCTGTAGATCAGCTGTAGATCAAGTCCGGCGCCTGCCAACCCATTCAGGTGCAGTTCCCGCCCTCGGACAGCTCCCTGACGGTCTCGTCTGCCGCGGCTTTCGAGGGCGAGTCGCTGGAGCTGCTGTGCCGGGCAGACTCGGCCAACCCGGCCGCCTCCATCAGCTGGACTCTCCCCGATGCAGCTTCCGGCCTGTCGGCGGCCACCAGCTGGACGGAGCCGGGTCTGTTCGGCGGCCTCAGCTCGGCCAGCCGCCTCCGCCTTGATAGCCTTGGCCGGTCGCTGAACTCGGCCAACGTCACGTGCTCGATCGGCCATTCCGGACGGCCGCTGCCGGCCCTGCAGCGAAGCCGGACTCTCGCCGTGCTGTACCCGCCATCCGCCGCCGCATCGGTCGCCGAGTGGTCCGCAGGCGGCGGCGTCGGTGGCGGCGGCATCGGCGGCTGCTGCCCGCCAGGAGCTCGCGTGCTGCTTGCCTGCCGGGCCTTCGGCGGGAACCCCAACGCCGCCAGCGCCGCCGAAGACGACGAAGTCGAATTCGAATGGCAGCGAGCCGGCGGCGCTGGGTCGAACTGGTCGATGGTCGCCACCGGCACCATCCTGACGGTGCACTCGCTGACGTCGACGACGGCCGGTCGCTATCGATGCCGGGCCGCCAGCCGGGGCAGCGGCCGCCGTTTCGGGGAAGCCTCCGACGCGGTGCCACTGACGCCGCTGTCGCCGCCGCGGCTGCTCGAGTCAGCCAGTCGAACGACCTCTTGGACGGCGGTCGGGCAGCCGGCCGCTCTGGTGCTGACGTTGGCCGCAGCCAGTCCGGCTCCGACTGGCGCCGTCTGGTGCCGCCTTGCGCGCTCCGGCGGCGGCAGCTGCGCGCCTATCGACCGCAACCGCCTGACGGTGCTCGACAGGCCGCGGAACCTCACCTACTCGCTGCTGTTCTCCTCCCTGACGCCCAACGACTACGCCGACTACTCCGCCACGGTGTCCAACGTTGCCGGCGCTGCTGTGTTTGCGCCGCTGACTCTGGCGCCGCCGGGGCCGCCAGAAGCGCCGGCTGGAGGTCCGTGGCCGGGCAACGCCACCGCCGTGTCCGGCTGGGTCGCCTGGCTGCCCGGCCGCTGCCGGGGCGCCGCCCAGATCTTCCGGCTGCAGTGGCGCCCGCTGAACTCGGCCAACTGGACGGAGGTGACCGGCCTGCCCGATCCCGGACACGAATCCGGCCGGCTCGGCTGGACTCGCCTGTCTGGCCTCCTGTCTGACACCGCCTACGAGCTGCGGATGCGAGCGGAGAACGAGCTCGGGACCAGCGAGTTCGCGTCGGCCGCCGAACCGCTGGTGACCCGCCGGCTGCCCGCCGTCCCGGACTGGTCGGTGGCGGTCGCGGCTGCGGCGCTGACCGCCGGATCCGCCGCAGACGCCCTGAGGCTGGAATTCCGGCCGCCCGCCTCGGACGCCTTCACCCGATTGGAGGCGCGCGTCTGCGGCGGCGGCAGCGGTGCATCCTCGTGCTTCCTGCGGCAGCTGCTAAACTCTGAGGTGCCTGTCTATAGGATACTGTCATCTACAGACCTCACTGTCATCTACAGACCTCACTGTCATCTACAGACCTCACTGTCATCTACAGACCTCACTGTTATCTACAGACCTCACTGTCATCTACAGACCTCACTGTTATCTACAGACCTCACTGTCATCTACAGACCTCACTGTTATCTACAGAGCTATCTACAGACCTCACTGTTATCTACAGAGCTATCTACAGACCTCACTGTTATCTACAGAGCTATCTACAGACCTCACTGCTATCTACAGAGCTATCTACAGACCTCACTGTTATCTACAGTGCTATCTACAGACCTCACTGTTATCTACAGTGCTATCTACAGACCTCACTGTTATCTACAGACCTCACTGTTATCTACAGACCTCACTGTTATCTACAGAGCTATCTACAGACCTCTCTGTTATCTACTGTGCTATCTACAGACCTCACTGTTATCTACAGAGCTATCTATAGACCTCCTGTTATCTACTGTGCTATCTACAGACCTCACTGTTATCTACAGAGCTATCTATAGACCTCACTGTTATCTACAGTGCTATCTCGTTCGGCACTGCCTCGAGGACAACCAGGTACTTCATTCGCAGCCATTTTGCTTCAGATTGTCTCCGGAAGAGCCAGTATTCTGCTGCCGGAAGCTGCCGCAGCTGCAATCAGCAGCCTTTCCGTCTCCATCGTGGTCATGGACGGCGATGTCCAAGTGTACGAGACGTCCCCGGTGCGCCCAGAGTCTGCAACCTCTGCGAACGCCATCCCCGCCTCGGCGACGGCAGTCGGTGGCGGGCTCGGCGCCGCAGTCGCCGTCCTGCTGGTCGGCGGCGTCGCCTTTTTCGTGGCAGCTGCGGCTCGCAGGGCCTGCGGTAGCGGCGTCAGCTGCTGCAGCCAGCCGGCTCCGGCGCTGCTGCGGCTCGTCAGCAGCAGCTCGGCTGCAACGGCGACGTCGGCCTCCTCGGCTGCTGACCGCGGCGCCGCCACCAACTCCACAATGTCCACTAAAGTTGGCGCGAGTAGGCAAGCGTCGGTGGAGTCGCTGGATGAGGACGATCAGCAGTCGAGTTGCGGGCGGTGCGTCACGGATGTGGAGATACATCAGTGCCAGTTTCAGAGATAGATCAGTGCCAGTTTCAGAGATAGATCAGTGCCAGTTTCAGAGATAGATCAGTGCCAGTTTCAGAGATAGATCAGTGCCAGTTTCAGAGATAGATCAGTGCCAGTTAGAGATAGATCAGTGCCAGTTTCAGAGATAGACCAGTGCCAGTTTCAGAGATAGATCAGTGCCAGTTAAAGATAGATCAGTGCCAGTTAAAGATAGATCAGTGCCAGTTTCAGAGATAGATCAGTGCCAGTTAAAGATAGATCAGTGCCAGTTTCAGAGATAGATCAGTGCCAGTTTCAGAGATAGATCAGTGCCAGTTAGAGATAGATCAGTGCCAGTTTCAGAGATAGACCAGTGCCAGTTTCAGAGATAGATCAGTGCCAGTTAAAGATAGATCAGTGCCAGTTAAAGATAGATCAGTGCCAGTTAAAGATAGATCAGTGCCAGTTAAAGATAGATCAGTGCCAGTTTCAGAGATAGATCAGTGCCAGTTGGGATATATCAGTGCCAGTAAGAGATAGATCAGTGCCAGTTAGAGAGATCAGTGCCAGTTAGAGATAGATCAGTGCCAGTTAGAGATAGATCAGTGCCAGTTAGAGAGATCAGTGCCAGTTAGAGATAGATCAGTGCCAGTTTCAGAGATAGATCAGTGCCAGTTTCAGAGATAGATCAGTGCCAGTTTCAGAGATAGATCAGTGCCAGTTTCAGAGATAGATCAGTGCCAGTTTCAGAGATAGATCAGTGCCAGTTAGAGATAGATCAGTGCCAGTTTCAGAGATAGACCAGTGCCAGTTTCAGAGATAGATCAGTGCCAGTTAAAGATAGATCAGTGCCAGTTAAAGATAGATCAGTGCCAGTTTCAGAGATAGATCAGTGCCAGTTAAAGATAGATCAGTGCCAGTTAAAGATAGATCAGTGCCAGTTAAAGATAGATCAGTGCCAGTTAAAGATAGATCAGTGCCAGTTTCAGAGATAGATCAGTGCCAGTTGGGATATATCAGTGCCAGTAAGAGATAGATCAGTGCCAGTTAGAGAGATCAGTGCCAGTTAGAGATAGATCAGTGCCAGTTAGAGAGATCAGTGCCAGTTAGAGAGATCAGTGCCAGTTAGAGATAGATCAGTGCCAGTTAGAGAGATCAGTGCCAGTTAGAGATAGATCAGTGCCAGTTTCAGAGATAGACCAGTGCCAGTTTCAGAGATAGATCAGTGCCAGTTAAAGATAGATCAGTGCCAGTTTCAGAGATAGATCAGTGCCAGTTAGAGATAGATCAGTGCCAGTTAAAGATAGATCAGTGCCAGTGAGAGATAGATCAGTGCCATTTGGAGATGGATCAGTGCCATTTGGAGATGGATCAGTGCCATTTGGAGATAGATCAGTGCCATTTGGAGATAGATCAGTGCCAGTTTCAGAGATAGATCAGTGCCAGTTTCAGAGATAGATCAGTGCCAGTTTCAGAGATAGATCAGTGCCAGTTGGAGATCCAGCACCTGCACATTTACATACAGGGACCAGTGTCATTACATCGCGCACATGCATGCATGTAAGTTAATCATGCGACCCTCCCCCCAAAAATCACACAGGCTGCAAACTCTTCCTAACCAGCAGCAGCCCCAACCACCGCAGCCAACATTCCGCCCTCCGCTTCCGCCCCGGAAGCTTCACGGGCCGCCGACAATAATTCTACGCCTATCAGCTTCCGAGCTGCTCGGTGTGACGTCACCGAAACCGTTGCCAAAGCCGCGTACATCTGTACAGCAGCAGCAGCAGCAAGCTGAATTACGCGCAGCGACTGTACTGACAGATTCAACAGAGCACTATGTATAGATTCTGGCACTATAGAAGTAATTTTTGAGCGAAATTTTACTTTCAATACCCGAAATTAAGTTAAAACCAATATTTTAGCACGCTTCCTTCTGTAGCGGACACGCCCACCGGTCTGTTAACACGCTACGATTGTTTTCTAAAATCGGCAGTAAACTGCAATGCTCTACTGCAGATATCAGATAAGATACATAAGCAAATTCGCGCGGGGCTGAAAGCTGCAGGGTGTTTCTGGCAATTTCGCACTGGCACTCAATCAATGCAAGCCAGGCAATGCGAATTGCTCTGGCTAATCAGATCAAGACACGCTTGATTGATTCGATCCCCTGTTTCTGCGCATTTGCTTGCCGCAATTTCATGTAATAATTGCGCGAGAGCCTGAAAGCTTTGACGGCAAGTCAATACGCACGCTCACACAGGGTGTACAGCAGCCCAGACTTTCTAATCGTCAGGCATGTACACTCTGTGCAGGTTCCACGTTCCTAATAAAGGCGCTTTATTTTAGTGTTTTTTTACAAATTTCAGTAATAAAAGTTGCACTTAAATGATTTTGCTACTTAGAAAAGTAGAACAAGCGCATTTTTTCACTACACAAATAAACTACTTTTTCGTTTTCTATAGCCGCTTTAAAAAATACGATTAATTCTACTTTCAATGAGTAGTGCGACAGGAGTTTTAACGAAATAAATAGCAAACAATAAGAAGAGAAAAGTCACATTAGCGATCATTTCAAGCGTCACAAAAGGTTTTTAATTCCAACACTTATTAATATGATTAGTTGGCTTGCAAGCTCAATCGCGTGTATTTGAAACACTCATCGAATACAAAGCCCTCATGCTAGCCTAATCTATCAGATATTGTTCAGCAACAGACTGGGGTCTCTTCTGCCTCGCTACAATTAGACTGAATATAACGTAGGACAAATTTCGTAGGGGAAAAGCAGAAATTAAAAAAAAATAGGCTTACAAACTAACAACGCATAGGACACAGACGCGAGCCGCCACCAGCTGTTTGTTCAAGTTGTGTGAACTCTCTCTCTCTCTGTTATTCGAATCAGCTCACCTTTCACTAGCAGTCTGTTCACACCGGCTCACATAGTGAGCTCCATGATAGCATTCACAATATCGTTATTATTCTTCTTCAGAGCGTTGATGGCCTTCTTGCGGGACACGCTGGCCTGCTGCATGACCAGGTCGATCTCCTTCTCCTCCACTCCGGTGGCGTCCACCTCCTCGTCATCGTCAGACTCCTCCTCGACGATGGCCTCCTTGGCCAGGTCGGTGCCGCCGCCGGAGGCGCCAGCAGCGCCTGCGGCTTTGGCGTCGCCGCCGATCGACTTTGGGGGGGGGAATTGTTGGTGTTGTGGGAGATCTCTGAGATCTGGTTTGGGCTCGCAGATCGTCTGAATACTGTTCACTCCGTTGGGCACTCCCTTAGCCATTATTTACTCAGTAGGGCACTCCCTTAGCCATGAATTACTCAGTAGGGCACTCCCTTAGCCATTAATTACTCAGTAGGGCACTCCCTTAGCCATTGATCACTCGGCTGGGCACTCCTTTAGCCATTGATCACTCAGTTGGGCACTCCCTTAGCCACTGATCACTCTCCCTAGGGCACTCCCCTTAGCCACTGATCACTCTCCCTAGGGCACTCCCCTTAGCCACTGATCACTCTCCCTAGGGCACTCCCCTTAGCCACTGATCACTCTCCCTAGGGCACTCCCCTTAGCCACTGATCACTCTCCCTAGGGCACTCCCCTTAGCCACTGATCACTCTCCCTAGGGCACTCCCCTTAGCCATTGATCACTCGGTAGGGCACTCTCTTAGCCATTGATCACTCGGTAGGGCACTCCCTTAGCCATTGATCACTCGGTTGGGCACTCCTTTAGCCATTGATCACTCAGTTGGGCACTCCCTTAGCCATTGATCACTCGGTAGGACACTCCCTTAGCCACTGATCACTCTCCCTAGGGCACTCCCCTTAGCCAGTGATCACTTTACTGACCTGTTGATCACTCTCCCTATGGCACTATGGATGCAGAGACTCACCTGGGCGCCCTCGCGCAGCTTCTCAGCGGCAGCAATCTGGGCCTGGGCGCTGAGATCCTCAATCTTGGCCTCGCCAAACACAACATAGATATCGGCGGATGGCGCTTTGAACACGTCGGGCTGGGAGATGACAAACAGCAGGTTTTTAGACTTGCGAATAGTGACGCGATTGACCCCGGAGACCTGCTTCAGGCCCAGCTTAGACATGGCCTTGCGGGCTTTCTTCTCGCTGCGCGACTGCTTGCTTTTGCTAACCGGCTCCTCCGAGATGCCGGCGGCGGCAGCCAGCTGGCTGTGCGCGGCCGCGTCCTCCGGGTGGACCTCCTCCAGATCCGGGGCGCCGTCCGAGTCGGACTCGGAGTCGGAGCCGCTCACCTTGACTTCGTCCTCCTCCGGCTTCTTGCTGGTCTCCTGAACCATGGCGGCTTGTGCTGTTGAGCTAGTCTGCAGTTGAACAATTTATTTGCTGAGCGTAATTTTAGCTTGTCATGTTCAAGCAATCCTACTGACCTCAGATTTCAGTAAGCAACTATCGAATTTCGCTGGATTGTTATGCGATAGGAAAAGAAAAGTGGGCCGAAAAGTCTGCCTTCTTATCCTCTTGCTTGTTCTCCCATATCCCCGGTCTGATTTTTGTTGCTCTTTTGCCAAAAATCAGCTTCCTGGTGTCACTATGAGCCGAATGACATATTATTTGTGTACATAGGTTACTCGGGCTCCACTTTATGAGCTTAAGTTGACAGGCCCTTTGGAATTGAAGGGGATAGAGATTTGGGAAATTCGGGATTTAAAAGGATAGAGATTTGGGAAATTTGGGATTTAAAAGGATAGAGATTTGGGAAATTTGGGATTTAAAAGGATAGAGATTTGGGAAATTTGGGATTTAAAAGAATAGGAATTTGGGAAATTTGGGATTTAAAAGGATAGAGATTTGGGAAATTTGGGATTTAAAAGGATAGAGATTTGGGAAATTTGGGATTTAAAAGAATAGGAATTTGGGAAATTTGGGAATTTTAGCGACTTAAAAGGATGGGGTGTGAGGAATTTTAAGGGTTTAAAAGGATGGATAATTTGGAAAATTTATGGATTTAAAAGAATGGGATTTGGGAAATTTAGGGATTAAAAAATCCAGCAGCTTGAGATTTTGAAAATTTGGGGATTGTAAAACCAAATGAGAAAAATCTAATTTTATAAAATCCTAAATCTAGAATCTAATTAGAAAAAGCAATCAAGACTCAGACACCGTCATTAATCCACGGTAATCCGCACAAAGAATCAGCGCATTGAGAAACCCTTCAGTGCTTTTATTTTCACACCAAACGCATTCAAGTTGTTAAACTACTAAAGCATCTCGTTAGACAATGACAGAAGTCTGTCAGTCTTGAGTTCATCAGCCACAATGCTCAGGCCGTGCGGTTGGTCTCGTCCAGCTTGAGCAGGAACGGGGCGGTGATGCCTCGCTCGCTAGTCAGCACATTCAGAGACATGTCGCTCTCGCCGCGTCGCCGCACGTCGCCGCTGATGTTGAACACCTTCTTGCCGCCGGTCATGCGGCCGTCAGCGTTCAACTCGGCGAAGGCCAGCTGGATGGAGGCGTGGTCCTTCGGCCCGATGATGCGCTGGGTCGCGTCGCATTTGCGTGGGATAAATGAGTGCTCCATTGTTGCTATGGGCTGCTTGAACGATTGCGGCTGCAAAGGTGAGAGGAAATCCCGGGCCATATTTGGTGCGGCTGACTTCCGGGGCGTGGGAGACTCGGGGATAAACGGGAGTAAGGGGCTGAGATGGGGATAAACGGGAGTAGGGAGGCTAAGATGGGGATAAACGGGAGTAGGGAGGCTGAGATGGGGATAAACGGGAGTAGGGAGGCTGAGATGGGGATAAACGGGAGTAGGGAGGCTGCGATGGGGATAAACGGGAGTAGGGAGGCTGAGATGGGGATAAACGGGATTAGGGAGGCTGAGATGGGGATAAACGGGAGTAAGGGGCTGAGATGGGGATAAACGGGAGTAAGGGGCTGAGATGGGGATAAACGGGATTAGGGAGGCTGAGATGGGGATAAACGGAGTGGATAGCTGAGATGGGGATAAACGGGATTAGGGAGGCTGAGATGGGGATAAACGGGAATAGGGAGGCAGTAATGAGACGTGGCAAAATGCAATGGGATATGGCAGAATGGCAAAGGAGGCTGTGATAGGGATAAATGGGACTATGGAGACAATGGGGATAAATGGGCCACGGGAGGCAGTGATGGTGATAAATCGTCAAAGGGAGGCTGTGATGGGGATACATAATCAAAGGAGGCTGTGATCGGGATAAATGGGCAACGGGAGACAGTGATGGGGATAAATGGGCAACGGGAGGCAGTGATGGGGATAAATGGGCAACGGGAGGCTGTGATGGGGATAAATGGGCAACGGGAGACAGTGATGGGGATAAATGGGCAACGGGAGGCTGTGATGGGGATAAATGGGCAACGGGAGACAGTGATGGGGATAAATGGGCAACGGGAGGCAGTGATGGGGATAAATGGGCAACGGGAGGCTGTGATGGGGATAAATGGGCAACGGGAGACAGTGATGGGGATAAATGGGCAACGGGAGACAGTGATGGGGATAAATGGGCAACGGGAGGCAGTGATGGGGATAAATGGGCAACGGGAGGCAGTGATGGGGATAAATGGGCAACGGGAGAGGGTGATTGGGATAAAATAGCAGAGTCTCAACAAACTGCTGCATCAGTTAATCGCTAACTATCAACAAAAAGAATTAGTCGCATAGGAAATAAATGAGGTCAAAGCCGTACAATAATTTCAATCCAATTCGGACTTTAACAATCCGCAACACAGGTCCGGCAGTGTATTAACGATAAGGGTCACTAATGAAACTGCTTAGCAACTAAAATCACGCGAAGCGTCAGTTGAACCAGGTGACAGATTCTAATTTAGCCGACTATTCTCCTTCCACATTGATGGTCTGCTTGCCCTTGAACTCGGTGCAGGGCACGTAGGTGACCAAGGTGTACAGCTTGTGCGCGCTGTCCTCGTCCTCATTGCGCTTCCTGGCCAGGCGGACCCGGACGCGGAACGGCACGTTGCGGACGCCCTGGCTCCACACGAACTTGTTCAGCCTGGTGTCCAGCCGCACGTCCGGGGTGCCCATCATTCTCTCCGCGAATTTGCGAATCTCCGTCATTGCGCGCGGCGCCCGGCGCTTGAAACCGATGCCGTGAATGCGCTTGTGCAGGTTGATGGTGTACTCGCGGGTGACAACGTCCTTCAGGGCGCTCTTTTTCTTTTCCCGACGCGGAGCCATTGCTGCGGTTAATCAGGTTTTGATATATTTAGATACTTTTCTTGGCACAATGGGTTAAGTTTTAACACTAGATAGTTGTATTTATTGCTTATTTACTTAAATTAAGCAATAAAAACTAAAATTAATTTCATGAGTAAATATTCAAAGACATAATTTCAAGACAGTTTATTGGATCTGCAATTGATTTAGTTGACTAAGGTCTATGCCTTTGCACTACTTAGAGAAATTGGGGTACAATCTAGGTTAAAAAAGGCATAGGGTATGCTTTGACCAACCAACCATCCTAGTAGTAGATCCAAGAGAAAGTGCACATAGGAAGATGTGCATTTCTCAGAGAACTGAGAACATTCTCAGAATTTCTTTATAACTATGATGTATAAGAAGCTATAGCTAGATGAAGATATAGCTAGTTGAAGTTCACAGTTTGGAAGGCAACATATATGCCAGGATTTCTTGGTGTACAAGGGTACTTGCCATTTTTCAGCATACATCAGCATACATTCTGGCATACATGACACAGTGGAAAATTTTTGGCTTACATCTATGGTAGTATCTACAAAAAAATTAAAGTGACTTAATAAAGATATGCTACATGTAACATTGTCAATAGGAACAAGGAATAATAATAAAAAAATCAATTTTCATGCCCTAAAAATCTTATTTTTCTTAAATTTTCAGTGAATAAGAAGTATAAAATTTTTTTTATAATTGTTTTCTCTTTATGAACATTGCAAAAGTGCATGATTATTTAATAAAAGCATCTTAGTCCTAGTGTACAAACAAGGTCCTGTATTTTTCCCCAATAGACCTAGTATACACTAATACACAATCCAAACTATGGGTTAAAGTGAAAATATAAGACACCTGCAGATTTTGCCAATAACCAATTAGTAAAAAATAGCAAGCACATATTTTAACAATGATAGCATTGTCAGCTAAGCTATGGCATAGTAATATACATATATGTCTTAAGTTTTTATCCTATATATAAAAAGTTATATGCATTTAGGTGTAGTAAGTGTGGCCTCTTATGACTATTGATATAAATTGGCTAACAAAGTTACACATAGCTAAGTGTTTCATGTAAAAAATCATACATGCGCAACCTTGAGAATCACCCGGCCGTTTCTATTGGCAACACACATATGTAAGTCGCTATTGGCTGAGAGCAGTCACGTGACTACTATTCTGTCCAATAGCGACTTACGTGTGTGTGTTGCCAATAGAAACGGCCGGGTGAATCCCTAGGTTGCGCCCAAGCATGTAAAAAATATATGATAATGTCTAAAGAGTAGATAGCAAAGTGTATATATTTATACCATAGCTGATAAAGTAATAGAATAAGTGTCAAAAATATGATTAATGGTTAGGATAACAAAGTGTTACTTTAATAATAATAGTTCTAATAGAAAAGACTAAAGTAAATACTAAAAAGGTAATCAATGTTAGTGATTCAATCAATTTCATTATTTTAGTGATAGATTGACCTTTTATTTTTATAACATTTTAAAATTTAAAAAGTTAAAAACTATATAATAAAATATTATAATCCAAACAATTTAGCAATTAAGATTAGTAAATCTTTCTAGTAACTCATGACATTTTAAAATCTATCAATGATCAAACACTATCCATCCCATCCAAAATTCCAAATGCTAGAATTGACAATATTCACTCTGCTAATGCTACACTCTGGATCATAATATACATCAGAAAATTTAGATGTGCATTGGCCCCATAGTCTGGATCATGCTAGGTGCATACCCTAACAAAAATTTAATAATTACAAATGCACACCAAAAAATGTTGTGCATGCCCATTCTCAAAAATTACTAGTGTTGCAACATTAAATGACTTTTTTTTACATTATGACAATAAAAGACCTTTTTTAAATTGCGTAATAGACCCTTATTATAGACCCTTATTACCAGATAATTTGGTTGCTTTTTATTCTTTTTTGGCGATACTTTGGCAATATTTACAGTAGAAAATTTATTCACATAGAGATTTGTTTAAATGCTCTTTTACAAGCTTGAAAAAACTAGAAAGCTTGAAATTTGCGCTTAAAAATAACTTTTTTTCATCTTTTTTAACTTCACAATAACTCTTACGCATGATTCTATAAAGTGCATACCAGGTGTGTACACATACTATTTTCTTAGGAGTGATTGCACGCCAACTGTGCACGCCTAATTTTAGTGTGAAAGGCCAATGCATGCCCGAATTTTTGGGCATATACTACATGATCCAAAGTGTGGCATTGGCCTTGCATACCAAAAGTAGGCATGCACAATTGGCATGGACCACTCTTAACAAAATAGTATACTTGGTATACACTATATAGAATCATGTGGAAAAGTGATTATGAAGTAGAAAAAATATACCAAATTATCTATTAATGGATCCATTATGCAATTCAAAAAAGGTCAGGCCCTAATTTATTGTCACAATATAAAAGGTAATTTTCTTGTCACAAAATAAAAGGTAATTTTATTGTCGCAATACCAGCATAGTTTTGAAAATAGGCATGCATTCCATTTTTTTAGTATTCATTTATAGATATTGAATTTTTATTTGGGCATGCACCTAGCATGATCTGGACTATGGTACTAATGGCTTATAGCAGTGGCAATACCAATGCCAGTGCTAGCCCTTCTAAAACCAAGGCTGCCAAGTGACCAGATTGCAACTTTATAAGTACTAGTAGGCCTACCATGTCCAAAGATAGGTAGCAAATAGCACTAGCAAGATTAGGAACTAGATAAGCCCAATCTATACTTCTACCTTATGTTACTTGCTTAAATTATAGTTAGGCCTAGCACTAGTGCCATTGTCATATAAGCTAATGGAATGTCTATTTTTTTCTATCTGGATACCTTCCTTTCTAAGTTTCTTAGCTACAATAAGCCAATATTCTTATATTATCAATTATCAAAAACAAAAAATTGACCCTCTTAGTCTAGGGATATTGATTAAATTAGGCATAGGCCTAGGCCTGGTTTATATAATTTAAGGTTAAAAATTTAATTTGGTCAATAGAAGAGAATTATATTATATATTAAAAACCCTCAAACAACCATTAACTAGCAAATGGTAATAAATCATAAAATAATTACATAACATAGGCAAAGCTATTCATAATGCAAACAATGCCATGGCAAAATAAAATTTTCTAATCAATAAAATTGTTTCTATTTATCAGACATACTATATGGCCACAGACTTATACTCGTGAGCTTAGGTTTACATATACAGGATTATTGTTGTACCTATTGTCTATATAACTTCATTGACATGCCTTTTTAATAACTGAGACTGAGTCTGAATCTGATTGACCTGATTCTAGTCTAGTATCTATAGCATCTTGTTTCGAATCTTATCATATCGTCTTGATATCTAGAACAAAATCTCAATATCAGCCACCTGTAGAAAGAAAAATATAATGTTCTGTCTATATTATAATGGCACTGCCGGATCCATAGCCGTTAGAAAACGGGTTCCGGTGCCGGAACTCTAGCCATTGCCATAACCGACTCGGCGACACCATGTTCTGTTGTAAACTCATGATTAGCGAGCAAGACCGATAATTCTGCTTAAAATCCACTAGTTGCATTAGATTTCAGGATTTTTAGCATTAAAACAGTTAGTCAAATAAATCTTCCAATGAAAACAAAATCATAAAAAATATCTTTGTAAAGCATCTTAGCACTGACCCCACTAACGCATGTACTTACTTCGCAATTATAGCTGGCATTTTGCAGCAAAATGTCTTTCAAATTTACAAAAATAATCTAAAATATTTACATACATGCGTTTTAGTTTGCAAATATGAAGTTCAACTAAAATAAATGTTGCTTTTTGCATACCAGAAACAAGCTTTATTAACTGAATAAAAAAGTGTTTGTTATTATTTAAACATAAATAGTTTTAAAAACCCGCAAGCTTTGATTTATCAGTTTCATAACTTCTCGTCATTCAATTGATTTTTATATCCTCAATTAGTTGTATTGTCAGATGTTCGTTTTAATGCAAAGTTAACTTATAATGGCTATTTGTTTGAATATTTTTTTTTACTTGTAAGAAAATTGATAACGTTAAACGATTGTAATTTTTGCACTGCATTTTATGCGAGGCGTTTTTAAAAACAAATATAAATTTGATAGTTTAGCTTTTACGGGCCACTTTGACTTGATTTTTTATCATTCTGTGTGGCAAAATAAATATTATGATAAATGTGTGAAAAACAGCTACTAAAAATCACTGACGTGGTTCAGCTCAAGCAGCTGTAAAGTTGCTCTCCTTGACTAGATCGAGCCGCGCTCGATATTCATTTGTGTAATTTTCATGCAGTTGAAAACCCCTCGTAAAAATAGCTGCCACTTTAGTAGCTGCCAATTCTAGTGGTTTCTTTAAGTCATTATTTTTCACTCTAAGACACATCAGCGATAATTACAGCTGTTTGTGCCAGCTGCGTTGCAGCGTTGTTTTATTCTTTCTGTTCTAGTTATTAACGTTCACCTTGTATGAAATTCACAATTCGCAAAAATTACTGTAAAGCTATAGAAATTTAAAACACTATATTATACCCTAAGGTACAATGAAACATAAACCTTCAGCTCAGCGTGCTAAAAGCGCAAATCAGGTTTCACATCGGCATGATCTGCACCTCCTTGGCGATGACGCGTTTTATCTGTTCCTCATCTTGCGGAGTCAGCGACTGGATGTTGAGCCTCATCGGGGTCTTGGCGCTGTCGTACTCGCTATAAAACGGCGGCGCCACCAGACTGGGATTATGATGCGCCAGGAAGTAGCACCAGCACCAGCGGGATTCAACGGACGCCGCCGAGTCCATGAGCTCCGAAGGCTGTTTGCCCGGCTGGCCGGTTTCTGCCGAACTAGCAACGTCGTCTGGCGGATCAGCAGCGGTCGCGATCTGAAGGTCCACCTCGATGCGCTCGCGGCAGTAGAGCGTGGGCGTGGACTCGACGTAGTCGAGGAAGGCCAACGCGTGGCTGGAGACGCTGAATAGCTCGCCGCTCACTCTCTGGCAATTATTCGATAGTAAAAACCGGATCGCATTCTTCTACTTAAAGTAGCCAACTCGAGAAAGTAAGAGTAAATAAATATCGCACATAGATTGTATGCATCAGCCAAAGTGAATGATAACTCGGAACGCCATCGATTGATGCTAAATTTGGTTTTGTCAGACACTTATCAATCTCTGAATCAATCCAAAAGTAAAGAATATCAATCACTTAATCTACCAATCTATTGTAACTCGCATAAGTGTTGTA
>NIVC01001722.1:98071-123071 GCA_002269645.1 Macrostomum lignano | reverse complement strand
GAAAGCACCTGATCAATAAAGTACCTGATTAAGAAAGTACCTGATTGAGAAAATGCCTGATTAAGAAAGTACCTGATTAAGAAAGTACCTGATTAAGAAAGCACCTGATCAAGAAAGTATCTGATTAAGAAAGCACCTGATCAATAAAGTACCTGATTAAGAAAGTACCTGATTAAGAAAGTACCTGATCAAGAAAGTATCTGATTAAGAAAGGACCTGATTATAAAAGTAACAGATTGAGACAGTAGACAGGAAATTATCTAAATTGAGACAGTACTCAATTTATAATGTAATTCATAACGTACATGATCTTGAAAATACCAAATTAGAAAATGATCAAGTCCATTAAAACCATTGTTGAAAGTTGTCATTCAGAAAGTGTTAGATTATGAAATGAATTTGAATACAGCCCAGCCCGCCAGCTTGGCAGTTGAAGGTGACAACCAATACTTGAATCGGCAACCAATACTTGAATCGGCAACCAATACTTGAATCGGCAACCAATACTTGAATCGGCAACCAATACTTGAATCGGCAACCAATACTTGAATCGGCAACCAATACTTGAATCGGCAACCAATACTTGAATCGGCAACCAATACTTGAATCGGCAACCAATACTTGAATCGGCAACCAATACTTGAATCGGCAACCAATACTTGAATCGGCAACCAATACTTGAATCGGCAACCAATACTTGAATCGACAACCAATACTTGAATCGGCAACCAATGCAGCAACCAATAATTACGAGGAAACGTACGGCTGGTTCACCGAGCCAACGGGGAAACGGAACTCCAGTTCAATCGCTGGAGTGATTTGAGCACAGCATGCCGCAGTGTATCCACTGCTTAAAATGTACCGAATGTGCGCGGGGCTAGCTCAATTTACATAGTCATTTTGATGAAGCCGTTGAAAAAGAAACAGTGAAGTGTCCCTTGAAAATAATGTATATATATGGGGCCAAAATGATTAAAATCTAAGACATGTAATTAATAGAATACTATTCCGTAGTAAGAATAGGGCAAGAAGGCAAGAGAGGAAGGAGGGAGAATTGGAAGAGGGGAAGAGGGGAAGAGGGGAAGAGGGCGGAGGGGAAGAGGGGAAGAGGGGAAGAGGGGAAGAGGGGAAGAGGGGAAGAGGGGAAGAGGGGAAGAGGGGAAGAGGGGAAGAGGGGAAGAGGACAATAAGCAGACATCTGATTTTAAACATAGAAAATGAGCGCATAGAACGGCAGATATGGATTAAAATGGTCATGAGAAAAGCAAGATTTTGCAAACGATATTTAGAAAGCACCCGAGAGAGGCAGGGAAAATTGGGGGCAGGGCGGGGGGACACGGCTCGCGTGAGACCGCCTGAAGGGCTGAACAACGCGCAGCGGCCAAAGGCGGAGGCGGCACAGGCGGAGCTCCGAGCTGAAGAGGTGGGTGGAGCTGAGGACCAGAATGAGACACAGGTGCGGAGGCGGGACACTTGGTTAGGCGTATGCGCACCGGCAATTAACAATCAGCACCCTCAGGATTGATACTCTATTCAAATTTTGGGGCGGCTCTCGCAACGCACAGATTGAATGGGGCACTGAGGAGAGGTGGAGCTCCAATATTTTTGTGCTAGGGAGTGGTCCCTCGGACTGGAAGCCAGGGTATGACTGGGCACTTGACTATAGCCGCTATTGTTTCACTTCGCACCGCCCTCCTATCCATAGACTGATTCCAGCGGGAGTTGCTGTGAGATTGGAGGTCTCTTAGGTGAGACAGGAGGCATCTCGTAGTGAGATTGGGAACTTTTTCGGGTGGGATTAGGGATCTTTCAAGTTGAGATGGTGGATCTCTTGCAGAGGGATTTTAGATCTCTTGGGGTGAGATTGTAGATCTCTTTGGGTGAGATTGTGGATCTCTTTGGTTGAGATTGTGGATCTCTTTGGGTGAGATTGTGGATCTCTTTGGTTGAGATTGTGGATCTCTTTGGGTGAGATTGTGGAGCTCTTTGGGTGAGATTGTGGATCTCTTTGGGTGAGATTGTGTATCTTTTTGGGTGAGATTGTAGATCTCTTTGGGTGAGATTGTGGATCTCTTTGGGTGAGATTGTGGATCTCTTTGGGTGAGATTGTGGATCTTTTTGGGTGAGATTGTGGATATTTTTGGCTGAGATTGTGTATCTCTTTGGGTGAGATTATGGATCTCTTTGGGTGAGATTGTGGATCTCTTTGAGTGAGATTGTAGATCTCTTTGGGTGAGATTGTAGATCTCTTTGGGTGAGATTGTAGATCTCTTTGGGGGAACCGACAATTGACCGCCACAATTTCACCGGGATATTTGGGACCAACAATTTGATCACCCTATTTTCTGCAGCAAGGGTGGCTATTCTTAAAACTGTGAATATGCTACCTCTTATTATCTTATTTGAGACTTTTTAAGGAGGTGAAATTTCCAGATAGTTTATACAAATGCATACTGACTATACATTACTCTAAGGAAGGGTTTTTGAGGAAGATCTGTTTTAACAGAAAATATTCTGGTAAAAAATTCCTTAGATCCCATCCCTTAGAGTTATACTGTAGACTCTACAAATAGTACAGTCAAATAGTACAGACTGTACAAAGTAAAAATAGACTGTAAAGTTTTCAATGTTGAAGTGGTATAGGGGCTACAGCAAACTGTAATGAACCATGCTGCAAGAGGTATAGCTAATGTATTTAAATGTGAAGTAATATAAATTAAAATTACAGGCAAAATAAGTAAGTAGATTTTTCGGTGAAATTGTCAGCCGCAAAATTTGGGCGGTTAAACTGGGGCGGTTAATTGTCGTAGTTCTCTTTGGGTGAGATTTTGGATCTCTTGGAGTGAGATTGTGGATCTCTTTGGGTGAGATTTTGGATATCTTGGAGTGAGATTGTGGATCTCTTGGAGTGAGATTGTGGATCTCTTTGGGTGAGATTTTGGATATCTTGGAGTGAGATTGTGGATCTCTTGGAGTGAGATTTTTGATCTCTTGGAGTGAGACAGTGGATCTCTTTGGGTGAGATTGTGGATCTCTTGGAGTGAGATTGTGGATCTCTTTGGGTGAGATTTTGGATCTCTTGGAGTGAGATTGTGGATCTCTTGGAGTGAGATTTTACATCTTTCTGGGTGAGACTGTGGATCTCTTTGGGTGAGATTGTGGATCTCTTTGAGTGAGATTGTGGATCTCTTTGGGTGAGACTGTGGATCTCTTTGGGTGAGATTGTGGATCTCTTTGAGTGAGATTGTAGATTTCTTTGGGTGAGATTGTGGACATTTTTGGATGAGATTGTGGATCTCTTTGAGTGAGATTGTGAATCTCTTGGAGTGAGATTGTGGATCTCTTGGAGTGAGATTGTGGATCTCTTGGAGTGAGATTGTGGATCTCTTTGGGTGAGATTGTGGATCTCTTTGGGTGAGATTGTGAATCTCTTGGAGTGAGATTGTGGATCTCTTTGGGTGAGATTGTGGATCTCTTTGAGTGAGATTGTGGATCTCTTTGGGTGAGATTGTGGATCTCTTTGGGTGAGATTGTGGATCTCTTTGGGTGAGATTGTGGATCTCTTGGAGTGAGATTGTAGATCTCTTTGGGTGAAATTTATGGACCTCTTTGAGTGAGATTGTGGATCTCTTTGGGTGAGATTGTGGGCATTTTTGGATGAGATTGTGGATCTCTTTGGGTGAGATTGGGGATCTCTTTGGGTGAGATTGTGGATCTCTTTGAGTGAGATTGTGGATCTTTTCAGGTGAGGTTGTGGATCTTATCAAGAGGAGATTGTGGATCTTTCAAGGTGAGGTTGTGGATCTATCAAGAGGAGATTGTGGATCTTTCAAGGTGAGGTTGTGGATCTATCAAGAGGAGATTGTGGATCTTTCAAGGTGAGGTTGTGGATCTTTTAAGAGTGACATTGCGGTTTCTTAGGTTGAGACTGTGAATCTCTCAGGTGAGATTTTAGATCTCTTGGAGAGAGATTGTGGATCTATCAAGGTGTGATTGTGGATCTCTTGGAGCGAGATTGTGGATTCTTAGGGTTAGATTTTAGATATTTTGGGGTGAGATTGTGGTTCTATCAAGGTGAGATTGGGATGATTGGGATGTTTCCATTGTGCGCTCCCCCTATGGATCCATGGATTGGTTCGAGCGGGAGCGGGCGGAGGTTGGGGTGGGGCGCCGACCAATAGGATTCGTCCGGACCCAATCGACTGTGGACAGGGAAAGAAAATCCTCCGAAATGCTATCATAAATTTAAAAAGCTATATATATATAAGTTTGATATTACAGTAACAATATTGGATACTGTTTCAATTTCAACAGACAGACGAAAATGTACCAACAGTCCAGCTTCCAGCATCAGCAGCATCAGCAGTGCCAGCATCCGCAGCAGTTCAGCTTGGAATTGTTCACTGTCAAGTCTGAAGCTTCGCCATCAACACCAAATGAAGTGCAGTGAGTGGCTTTTATACATTTATTTTTTTCATTTATTGTAATTTAATGCACGAGTGGATTTTGAGATATGGGTCTTAGGTGGGTGAGATTCCAGCTCTTAGAGATGAGAAAATGAATCTTTTAACCCTTCAGGTGACATTGGGATCTAAAAGCATGAGATTAAAGATATCTTCAAGTGTGATAGGTCTCCTCTACAGTGAGATTGGGATCTGTTGGGTGAGATTGGGATCTTTTGGGGTGAGATTGGGATCTATTTGTGTGTCATTGGAATTTTTGAAGTGAGATCGGGATCGCTTCGGTGAGATTGTGGACCTCTTTGGGTGAGATTGTGATCTGCTAGGGTGAGATTGGGATCTGCTGGGGTGAGAATGGGATCTGCTGGGGTGATATTGGGATCTGCTAGGGTGAGATTGGGATCTGCTGGGGTGAGATTGGGATCTGCTAGGGTGAGATTGGGCTCTGCCGGGTGAGATTGGGATCTGCTGGGGTGAGATTTGGATCTGCTAGGGTGAGATTGGGATCTGCTGGGGTGAGATTGGGATCTGCTGGGGTGAGATTGGGATCTGCTAGGGTGAGATTGGGATCTGCTAGGTTGAGATTGGGATCTGCTGGGGTGAGATTTGGATCTGCTAGGGTGAGATTGGGATCTGCTGGGGTGAGATTGGGATCTGCTGGAGTGAGATTGGGATCTGCTAGGGTGAGATTGGGATCTGCTGGGGTGAGATTTGGATCTGCTAGGGTGAGATTGGGATCTGCTGGGGTGAGATTGGGATCTGCTGGAGTGAGATGGGATCTGTTGGCTGAAATCAGGATCTCTTGGGTGAGATTGGGACCGTCAGTATTGGATCTTGGAGCGAGAGTTCGGTTCTCTTCAGTTGAGTTTTGAGATATCTTGGAGACTTGGAGTGAGGCTGTGGATGTCTTATTAGGTTAGGATTGGGGATCGCTTGACGTGTTACTTGGAGTCTTAAAGGATTGAGATGGGGTGTAGGTGCGTGAAGTGGGGAATCTCAGGGTGCGATTATGGATCAATGTGAGATTGAGTTTGCGGGACAGACAAGTTACTGAAAGAAACAACTAACGTTGCAGCATCTTCATCTGTATCAACCTGCAGTGAATCTCCAACTCGACCCATTTCAGCTCGACCGAGGCCATCCAACACGCAGCCAGCAGCGGCGGAGGCAGCATTCGGTCCGATTACCTGTGCCGCAAGTGCCGAGCCCACGGCCTCAAAGCCCCGGTGCGGCGGCACAAGAAGCTGTGCCCCTACCTGACCTGCGGCTGCCAGGCCTGCCGAATGGTCGATCGCAGTCGCCGGGTGGTTGCCAGGCAGATTGCCATGTACAGGGACCAGCGCGGCGCGCTGCCGGACCTTCAGCCGCCGACCTCGGCGTCGCCGAACCCCAATGCTGCGACCGAGTCGTCAGCAGCAGCAGCAGCAGCAGCCTCGCCGCTGACCGCGCACTGCCGCAAGTGCCGCAACCACGGCCTGTCAGTGGAGTGGCGCGGTCATAAGCGGCGCTGCCCGTTCCTGGCCTGCAGATGCGACGGCTGCGCGCTGATCGTGGAGCGGAAACGAACGGAGAAGGCGCTGCGGCAGATGGCAGCGCCCAAGGCGGTTGGTATTGATTCGCCTGCTCAAGCCGAGGCCGCGGTTGCTGAGCAGTCGAAGGCTGAGGAGCAGCTGCCTCGTTTCTATCAGCCAGCGGAGCAGCAGCAGCAGCCGCAGCAGGCGCTGCAACATCAGCAGCATCAGCTTGGCAGCTGGGATCGGACCCAGGCGCAGGCAGGCTACGGTTATAGCTACGGCTATGGTTACGGCTACGGCTACGGCTACGGCGGCCCTGCTGCGGGCTATCAAGGCGGCGTCAACGGGAACGACGGCAGCGTCGGTGGCAGCGGCGGCTGCATCACTGCTGCTGCTGCCGGATTCGCAGCCTACAGTCACTTTGCAGCGACCCAGTCGACACTGATGTAGGACTAGTGACACATTGAGAATACGAAAATTAGATTCTGCACCAATCTGAGCCGCTCTGTTCCTCTCTGCCACTTTCTGTTTAACCAATTAGCTTTGCTCAGCATGTCTCGTGCATGTAATTTACCTCCTTGAGAATCCTAAATACTAAAAATCAGTGTTTTAATCTCTTATGGCACTAGCCAATTACTATGTTCCTCAGGATACTGCGATTGAATGTGTGGTTAATATTCTATAAAATGCATCAAAATAAAGTATTTCTACTTTTAAAGGTAAAACAAAGACACCTTTTAAATGTTCCCCGAACAATTTAAAAGCGATTTATTTTTAAGCGAAGCGTTAAAACAAAATTAGGAACGCGTTTTAACACGGTTTTTATGCTTCGTTTATTTATATTACTCTTGTTGCATTTGCATTCCTAATATTTACCAAAGGAAGTTAATGTATAATCAGCTTAAATTGCGTGATTATATAACAAACGTTAAAGAATCAAAGATGATTGATATATTCAGTCAAAAAGTACAAATAGTTAATAAAAGAAAGGCAAAAAACTATTCCTTAATCTAGGTCTGTCTTCCGTCCAGCCAAACCGATAAAAATGGGGTTGGGGGCAAAAGTCGAAGTCTAATAATAAAAGAATGTACACTGCCCGGGACAATGTACATTCTAAGCGCACTTAGCAAGGGCAGGCGTCGGCAGAGAGATAAGAAAACCGGCACCCCACGCACGAGACAGAGCAAGATGCACGCCCTAGAATCAACTAAATAGAGAAGCGCAGGCCAGTTCTGTCTGGCTGGCCCTTGGTTGGTGTGACAAACAATCTAACCAGAGTTGACTGCAATAACAAAATAGTTAAGTTCCAAAGCACCCGAGAACATGGAGCCCGAGCAGCAACAGCAAATCACAGCTGTTAGCGAGAAACAGAAATTCGACAACAGCTCATCTCGAGTTGTCGCCATCGCTGTGGACGGCGGCGAGCAATCTAAGCGGGCGTTCGACTACTTTATGCGGCGGCTGTATCGACGGGGCGATCACGTGACTTTTCTGCACGTCGAAGCGCCACCTTCGGGCTTGTGGAGTGACCCAAGTCAGGTGAGTGGGGAGAGGGACAGGTCGATCTATGAGTATTGATATGATATGATATGATATATTTAATCGATGAGTGCTGGCTAGTGGCTAGTAGGCCAAATACTAGGTTACAGCCGTTAGGTCATAGGGCATTGGGTTGGGTCACAGCTGGTAATTAGATCAGTCATAGGGTCACAGGGTAATGGGGTTCAGGGGTTACAGGGTCATAGATCACAGGATCATTGGGTCTTAGGTCATTAGGCCACTGGTTCACAGGGTCATTGGGCCGCTGGGTCACAGGGTGGTCAGATCACAGGGTCATTGGGCCGCTGGGTCACAGGGTGGTCAGATCACAGGGTCATAGGGTTATTGAGTCTTCAGATCCATGGGTCTTCGGGTTATAGGGGTCATAGTAGGGCCGCTGGTTCACATGGTCATCTGCAACAGCACCTCATCCTTGGTGAGCCTATAAGCACACGCAGTCCACCAAAAGCGCGCATGCCAATCGCACATCTGACACACTCAGGTCTGGCATTCAATAGTGGCCTCAGCGCGCCAGCTGGAGCGCAAAGTGACATCCGACTGGTGCCTGCCGTACAACCTGACCGACGCTCGCTGGCTGTGCGAATACTGCGGCGGTCCCGGCCCGGCCATTGTTAAGCTGGCCGAGGATCGAGGCGCGGACCTCCTAGTGATGGGTAGCCGTGGACTCGGCACTGTGCGGCGCACGGTGCTGGGCAGCGTGTCAGCCTACGTGGTGCACCACAGCAGTGTGCCGGTTGTTGTGGTGCCAAACACCGTTCCTTACTACTGACTTGGTTAAACAACAGTAGTGTGTAGAAAATTTGTAAAAAAATTTCTTTACATAACATAACGTTTTCGTTTTATTGAATCATAAATTTTGAATATTGAACATTTCTCCATTAATCTGAAACTTAGAGCGTTTAACTATTGAATGTATTTAAAAATCAATAAATATCTTGATAAGCTTTTATTTTACCAATCCTTATCGTTAACTACTCGTTTCTACTCTAAATATTGTGCTTTGCGACTTTTAAACGCTCGTTTACTCGTGTTCAAGTCGGGGGAAATTGGTGTGCAATGTTTTAAGATAATGTAATTAAAAAATCGGAACTCCCAGCGGAGGAGAAGTTAAATGAGCTGGAGTACTCAATTTGTCTCATCATGGCTTGCCATAGGCCACAATTTCAAGGCAGTCTGGTCAGTCTAAGCAACCTGTTGCGCCTTTGGCAACTCCAGCTGGCAGGCCACATCATCCGCGCCGAGTTGTATACGACTGCTCACAGCCGGTGCGGGTGCTGCTACTGATGCTGCAAGCATGCACTGTCTGCAGCCCCCCAGTGAAAAAAAGTATATGGATTCCATGTGGATTTTTCATATGAAATCCATATGTGCATTTGTCTCCGTCCATCCATGTGGAATTGAGATATGGATTCCACATGGAAGATCCACATGGAAGTAATTATGTATTTCACATAGAATCCACATTGTCATTGAGTAAACAGCCATTATACTGGTTGCCATAATAAATTGTTGCATCCTAAATCTCAAAATAATATCAGATCTCAAAACTTCATATGAACCCCAGATCTCAATACCATATAAAAGAAACTGAAACACAGATAAAAACACTAGCTATAGCGAAAAAATATTTCTGCACAAAAATATATTCAAAAAGGATGTCTCAATAAGTAAGGTGTATTTATATACAGTAGTGAGTCACTGGCACACAAAGAATAAACACACTGATATAGATATTGATATCTTTAAAGTTGCGCTGCGCATATGATATAATATATAATTTGAAATTGACATTGTCAATAGCATTAATTAATTAACAATAATATAATGCACCAGAATTAGAACAGTCAGAAACATGCTGCTGCCAATTGCCAGAATGCTGCTTCTTCAGGTCAGGTGAGAAACCTTAGAAAAGAAAGGGGTTAAATTACAGAATTTTATAACAGATTGATGATAGATTTTGTAATAGATTTTGATAGATTTTGATCTTATAACAGATTTTGATAACAGAAAAAAATCAGTTTATAACTAAAACTTACCATTGCTTCACAAAAGGTAGCATTCTAGATATTATATTCAAATTCCAAGTAGCTTTGCATGCTTCTTCAAAGGAAAGACCAAGGTGACATCCAAGTTTGAGGATGGGCCATGTAATGTTAGGCTGAAATGAAATAGAAAAATAATTGTTGCCAATTAAGATTGATAGATTATATTGATATAATTCATAAAACTAATTTAAGGATGAATACTTAATAAAGTTTATTTTAAAATTAACTAGGCCTAAGTTCTAGGTTTATTTTTTTAAGCGCAAAGTGTGCATATGCGCCTTAAATTTTAAAATTGCACCTTGAAAATTGAAATTAAAAAGTGGATACAGTTTAGGTGCGATTTCATTACCTATTTTTCTGTTGAAGCCTTATTTGCACTGCCTTTATATAAGAAAAAAGAGAAATTGCATTCTAAGCCTTAAAATCATAAAACCCTGAAAGTGAGCATAGGATATAATTTTGCACTTTGTCTCTAGCAAAAAAGAAAACCCTACCTAAGTCAATCAATAAACCAATAAAATAATAAATACAAAAATAATTAATATATGTTTCTATAAATTTAATTTTTTATTTTAAAATTGATTTTAAACTATAAAGTATTTAGGCAAAGCAATGCACGTTTTTTTATATTTGCTGGCCTAGTATGATTTAACATTAGGCCTAAGCCTAAATAGCTATGCCCTATGCCTATGGCTAGGCCCCCTATTAAATTCTGGACTTGGCCTAAATCAGATCAAATTTACAATAATCATTATTTATTTATAATAGCAACCTTAGGGATCTGCTAGGCTAGCTATGCCAAAAGCAAGTTGCAAGTGTAAATGCAGAATTATTTATTATAATTAATAATACTGTTTTTAAAAATGCAACAAGTCCAAAAGATGCTAATAGGCTTTTTTGAAGAAAATCATAAATTAATAGATTTTTAACAGATTAACTAGATTGACTAGTCACAATTCACAAAGTCAAGCTAGTCCCAACTCCCAACCTTAATTAAAATAGAAGGACCTAAATTGATAGTTATAGGCCTAGCTTAAAATAGGCCTAATAAGCATACATATAAATAGATAGGTAGGACTAAGAGGAAATTATGAACTTCTAAAGGCCTATTTAAGTTAAAAAATGAGTAGCCAATCTATGGACATGGCCATGGGATTCCTAGAAATTGGATAGGGCCTAGGCCTAAATAAATTTATCATGGATTTTACCAAAAGTATTAGGCCTATCTATGATAAAATACTGATTTATCTAATTTCTAATCCCATGGAGGCCATGGCCTTATACTCGTAAGTTATTGCCTATAGGCTAGGTCTACTAAAATTTTTAAGGTGCTTAAATAGCCATAAACAAGGCACTTTATCTTTCAAGGCCTTGGACCAAGACATTGACGAATATAAAATAAAATTAATTTAATTTTAAAACGTACGAAACGTTTTTTATTGTTAACTTCTATTTTGTCTATTTTAACAAACAGTGTCTTATTTTCTGATTATAATTTAGCTTTTAGATAATAATTTTTACTTAAAAGCATATAAATATAATAATTAATTTTAGTAATTTCATAAAAACGTCTAAATAAGGTGTATCACAGTTTTTTATCGAAGTGGATTCCATGTTGAATCAATATACGCTTATTTCTCATGAATTCCTTGTAAAATCCACATCAACATTAGGACAGTAAAAATAAAAAAATAATGCATAAAAAATACTTTGCATACCATTATGTCATCTTTAAGTCATTAATTTGCAAAAATTAAAGAAACATTTAAATTCCACATGGCCACGTGGAACCCACGTGGAATCCATGAATCATTTTTCACTGGGCCCCGGATTCTGTCAGCGGCGTGGCCTATGCTCGCGCAAATTAGTTCGGTTGTCCGTGAGCTATGCTTGTACATCTGTAGAATTTACGAGCTATAGGTTGGTGCAGGGGCGTCGCCACCGGCGGATACATGTCCCCCCCCCCCCCCTAGTAAAAGCTATGTGGGGACATACCATTACTTTGTCACCCCCAAATTTGTCACAAATTTTGTTTCGGAGCGCCAAAATATAACGCCTCCAGCGCTAAAACGAGTGTCTCAGCGCCAAAACTGTGAAAAAATGAGTGCTTGAGGTGCAAAAAATGAGGCCTGTGGCGCCAGTGTCTGCGGCGCCAAAATGAGTGCTAGCTAGAACCCATGCAGATTCCCAAAATACTGTAGAAATTTATTCACGTAGAATTCTTGGCTCCCCCCTACCATAAAATGCATGGTGACACCCCTGGGTTGTTTTAAAAACTAACAAACTTTTTTAGACTATCATCTTGGAGACTCTGCGTGTCGAAAGTTAATTTTCACCAATTCAGCAGTCCCCCCAGGACAGGAAGCTGGCGCGATTCCTCCCGTGCGCTTCCATCATCATCGAGTCCCAAATATGGATCTTGGCCATTTCTAGGTTGCGTTCACCAGGGAAGGAAAGTTGAAGTACTCGTACGATAGTTGAGAGAAAAATGGTTGTATAAATTCTGTGTGCTAATCTAAATTGCATATATTTGAGACAGAATCGCGTTTTGCCTGCTTTAAAATTTATTCATTTTTTCCTGCGCATTGCATGCAACAACTGAAAACTTGGGCAGTAATAACTGACTCTGATTTCGGAGCGGTTGTAACTTGTAACGAATAAGCTCTCAATGACTAGAATTCTGAGCAGGAGCTCGACCAATCATGCCTCGTGGGACAGGAGATGGTTTGAATTCCTCTTTCGTATAAATATGCAGTGTAGCTGGTGCTCTTAGCATGGTCAACAAATTGAGAGGCTTAGACTGCATAGACTGCAGACGATCTGTCGCGATTAAACATGGCTAGTCGACATATACTTGTTCTGGGTGCTGTAGCTGCCATTTTGGCATCCATTCCATTCTGTTCGCTAGCGGACACTGAAGTGATTCCTCACAACGCTGAGCATGCGACACAGCAGGCGTTGGCTGCAAACCAAGTTAAGAAATTTAACGGAGGAATGTTCGGCAAGCGGTTCAACGGAGGAATGTTCGGCAAGCGGTTCAACGGGGGAATGTTCGGCAAGCGGTTCAACGGTGGAATGTTCGGCAAGCGGTTCAACGGTGGAATGTTCGGCAAGCGGTTCAACGGAGGAATGTTCGGCAAGCGGTTCAACGGGGGAATGTTCGGCAAGCGGTTCAACGGAGGAATGTTCGGCAAGCGGTTCAACGGTGGAATGTTCGGCAAGCGGTTCAACGGGGGAATGTTCGGCAAGCGGTTCAACGGTGGAATGTTCGGCAAGCGGTTCAACGGTGGAATGTTCGGCAAGCGGTTCAACGGTGGAATGTTCGGCAAGCGGTTCAACGGTGGAATGTTCGGCAAGCGGTTCAACGGGGAATGTTCGGCAAGCGGTTCAACGGTGGAATGTTCGGCAAGCGGTTCAACGGTGGAATGTTCGGCAAGCGGTTCAACGGAGGAATGTTCGGCAAGCGGTTCAACGGGGTAATGTTCGGCAAGCGGTTCAACGGAGGAATGTTCGGCAAGCGGTTCAACGGTGGAATGTTCGGCAAGCGGTTCAACGGTGGAATGTTCGGCAAGCGGTTCAACGGGGAATGTTCGGCAAGCGGTTCAACGGTGGAATGTTCGGCAAGCGGTTCAACGGTGGAATGTTCGGCAAGCGGTTCAACGGTGGAATGTTCGGCAAGCGGTTCAACGGGGTAATGTTCGGCAAGCGGTTCAACGGAGGAATGTTCGGCAAGCGGTTCAACGGTGGAATGTTCGGCAAGCGGTTCAACGGTGGAATGTTCGGCAAGCGGTTCAACGGGGGAATGTTCGGCAAGCGTTTCGATGGCAATATGCATCCGAGTTTCTTAGATTACATCACTCAAAATCCTACTCAAGATTGATATATTAAGCAGGATTGCTGCAGTTTTGCAAGCCAGACAGGCGTATATGGGACTAAACAAGTTCTGATCTGAATTTATCGGCGACTTGCTGGCAGCCTGCACTGTGTCCCAGTATTATAGCATATACTGTCCTCTCTAAAGTTGTTTCTCTTTGTGAACTCTTAAGACAAATAAACTGTCATTTACTGCAGGCTTAAAATCCGCATCGGAGCTATACGCTCCCTTTTAAAGTTCGGATTAAAGCGGTTCAGTTCAGCAACAGTGTTCAAACCCATCTTTTGCAGTATTTTTACAGGAATTTGTAGGGCCAGCAGCTCAACAACAAGTGTCGGATGCGATTCGAGGACGGACGGTGACTGAAAGTTGCTCTGCGGCTGGCCGGACATGTCATCCGGGCCGAAGCCTACTGCCCAGAGCCGCTGCAGGACGTCCTGCTGTGGACCCCGCAGGGACCGCGCAGGCGTGGCCAGGGACGATCAGCCCGCTACGTCGACCGCCTTTTTGAAAATGCGCGAGCACCCAGCCAGGCGGCCGGTGTGAAGCACATTAGAGACCTAGCTCTGAAACGCGCGATTTGACGCTCCCCCCTTTTGGCCACTTCTGTGGCTGGCGTGGGGCGTAACTACTATTATTATTATTATTGCTCTGGATTAGGACAATGAATCCGTAACCAGCAGATAAGCGGAGCCATATTGACCAGATTGACCAATCAATTCAGCAGCAGGATTGTCCAAGTGACATCTTGACGATAAAATTCAGTGATAAAAATACCTAAGCGAATATAGAGATAAGTTTCAAAGTAGCAACTGAAACCTGAGCGTGTTGTAAATTGAGCGAATCGTGAATTTTCATCTACAATTCCTGACAGACTACATACATGTCTACATGCTAGCATGCGAGCCTGCAGTCCAGCCAGGGCGTCACTGCAACTGCATCATATTGCATGCAGGCACTCGCCAGAAATAGTCGATAGCAAAGGCGATGGAGACGTCAGGTGAATGGGGAAAATCGAAGTCCTCTCAGGCTTTGAGGGACTCGTTTTTGTTGATTCGAACGAGATGAAGCTAAAAAGAGGAACAGAGAGACTGAAGTAACAGTAACCTGCAGTTTGCTTAAAATGCCATTTACCTTAGTCTGTAAGTTTGTATACATAGACAAGATTTCTCGAATATTTACTTTTCTGCATAGCAATGAATAGGGTTTTGCCATAGACAAATCCGGTCGAACTGTCTAGAAAAAATACATAAAAAGAAAAACTGAAATTTTGCCGGGACCTTTCTCCGGCAGAATTTCACGAAAATCAGCTTGATAACCTTGTGAGTGCAGCCTCTGTGAATGGTAGATTTAGTGCAGGGGTCGGCAAACTTCATCCTTCGAAGCCTCTCTATCCGGCCTTCGGGTTCTTGAAACTTCGCAACAGCAATGTGGCCCGCTTAAGGTTGGTCTCATCTCATCTCACCTCTCTTCTCTCCTTCCATCTCATCTCCACGCTCTTCTCCCATCTCTCTCGCCTCTCCTTTTTCTCTCATCTGGCCCGCAGCCATAAGCAAGATTCTTTGTCTGCCCCACCCCCCCCCCAAGGTAAAAACTTTTGATAGATTTATCAATACTAGCGCTAAGAATAAAAAAGATGCCTTCAGAGAAATTTGCACCCGTGATTTGCGATTGTTATCAGCGAGTTTTTGGTACGATCATCCTCCAGACAACCAGACAGTCAAGCGGCGATCCATGCCCTTGAGGGCAACACCACCTGCTCGCGTACAGTCCTCGACTGCAACGCGCAGCTTAAACGCTTAAGCGCATCCAACAAGGTGTCCCAAAGCTCGAGTTGGTCGATCGTCTGGTCAAGGCTGGCTCGACCAGACTGCCGGCAATCCCGTGCGGCTGTCCCCTGTCCGCCCGCCCTCCGCAGGGCCCTGCTTAGACTCAACCGCTGGGACATCAGGGATTCAGATTAACCATGGCCCTCACGGGCCCTGCTTAGACTCAACCGCAGGGACATCAGGGATTCAGATTAACCATGGCCCTCACGGGCCCTACCTGTTTCGCCAGACATCCTTACTTCCAGGGAAAAATCCGTAGCAAAGAATGCCCCTTCTGTGTTGCGAATGCGGAGCACTTCATCTGCGAATGCCCCGCCTTTACTTAAGACAAGCTCACCTACCTCGACCCAAACCCTCTGACGTTTTCCGGCCCGAGAATCTCTGTCAGCTCATCCGCTACCTAAGGGCTACCGGGCGAGCGACCATCACCAGTCAAGAAGAGTGTATCGTCTTCTGCTTTAGCTTTTCATGACTGGGCATTGTGTAGAGACTACGTACTCGTAAGAGGAAACACACATTCTCGAGGTAAGACCTTTCGACGCAGACCACCCCGAAACAACTGAGGACCAGGGGAATAATAAAACAAAGGCTCCCAGCTCTAAGCTTCAACATCACTATCAGTGGTATTCCATAGACCAAGACAGCGCCAGAAAACAGGCGGGGTTTAAAGAAGAGGAGCTGAGAGGCCAATAAGCCAGAAAATTTCCAATTCTTTAATCCCGAGCTCTTAACGTTCAGAAGGCGCCGCTACTCCATGTGAAACTCCTTCCACTCTCAGGCACTGCGGGGCGCTGCCCAGGGGCAGATAAATATAGAGAGTGGACTCAATTGAGCTAAGAGGCTGCTGAGGTTTCTCGTGATTCTGACTATGGGAAAATTCTCCCAAGGGAGATTTCGTAGTTCCGTGTGAAGGCCTTCGTAGAGAGAATGTGCGCTAGGTTTTCGGTCGACAGACATAAGGAACTGCTAACGGAAACAATGTTATATTTCAAAGGATACTAAAAGATTAACACCTGACAGAACACTGCTAAGTTTAGAAAAATGGGTCGAATGAACCCGTTCTCTTTCTTCGCTAAAGTTTCTTACCATTAGAGAAACTACAAAAGCAAACCCTAATTCTCGCGGGGAACCCTCCTGTAGGAAAGCTTCCTGTGGGGAACCTCCTGTAGGAAAGCTTCCTGCGGGGAACCCTCCTGTAGGAAAGCTTCCTGCGGGGAATCCTCCTGTGGGAAAATCTCGCGCTCCCAGGACATTTGACCGACAAGAACAGAAAAGGCTTCCCTGGTTTCGAATCGCTGGTTGTAAAATTTTTTTATGAAGAACGTCGTCTTCCTTTAATAGTAGAAAGACCATGGGGGTGTATTTCAAATACACACATTTTTCCTTTGTCTGTATCTCCAAAAATATTCTAACAATTGCCATGAAAATACAGAACACGGCTAAAATTTTCCGCTCTATTCGATGAAACAACTTTGAGAATCAAGAAAAATCGGCATCGTCGAGATATTCAACGATTCTCCTCAGGGTGTCCGGTGGCAAAAAACCACCAACATTGGCAGAAATTTTCTGCTCACAAAATCTCAGCATGAAACCATGTCGGCTTAACAAACTATGCATATCAGTCGTAGAGGCCTTTGTTCTCAGCATCCCAGGCCCCAGGGTCCCCTTCATCACCGTCTGGAGCAGCGGCGGCGACCGTCGGGACCCTCAACAAAAGCACCCGATCGGTTATCTCAGAGACGGCTGCGTTCCCAAAACTGAAGTGGAACAATCCTCTTCTGCATGCAGCATTCAGTCAGTAGACATAATCGGTGAATGAAATGGACGATGGCGACCCTCTAGGCTGACCTGTAGACATACAGGCGACCTTCGGGACCTTCAACGGAGTGCCACCACGAGGCCCCGACGAGCTGACACCCCCAACATCGTGCTTTTTCTATCAAGGCACCAAACCAGGCATGTCTGCGTATTATACAATGCTTTTGCACCATGTTAAATCGGAGAGTTACAGATTTAATTGGCGCCTGAAGAATATAAAATATTTAATTTGTCCAAAATGATATTACAGCATATTCAGAGCGGAAGGATCTAAACACCGACACATAGACACAAAAGCGGAGTCAATTGGCACTATTTAATTTGGTGCACAACGTGCGCAGTAATGGTGACTCACTGTCTCTTCCATCGCAGTGTGTCTTCGGCAAATTCCTTCGTCACACATGCAACACTTCCTTGTGGTCGCACTCAAGGCACGCTTCTCGTCCTTTGACTTTTGTCTCGCGCATGTTGCACAGCGCTTTCTGCCACCAACTGACACCACAGCCGCCGCTTCACGTGCCTGTTCCTTCATTTGCTCGTCGTTGATTCGACAACCTGCGAGCTGGAACATCAGCCGGTGATGATTGGACAGATTCTGAAGAAGAGCGGCTGATTGCGAGCGCTCCTCGATCAGAGGTTGCAGAAGTTGCGCAACTGCCTTGCGCTGGAACTCGTTGCGATAGTCGGCGAGGTGCAGAGCTCCGGGTGCGCCAGTCTTCAGATAGCAGCGGCATTCACAGCTGCTATGTTGAGTACGCCGCCGGAGAAGATTGCCTTCTCGCATGAGTCGCACTTTCGCTAGCAGTCGGATGTGCGGAACATCCTGTTGCAGGTGTCCGTGCCACTCTTGGTAGAATTGTAGTACGTGCCTATTGCTACAGTCTTGCCATTGGGAAGCAATTGTCTATCGTGATGCATGGTGGACAGCAACATCACGTTTCGGCCCGCCTTGGGGCAGTAGGGCACACACGTGGGCTCCTCAGAAAACCGGAATTCGCTTGTGTGTGGAGCCATGATTTGAGTTGAATTCTTGAGATCGGCTGGCAGGCCACCACGAGTGCGCATCACTGTTCCAAGAAACGTGAATCCCAATTTCCTGTACCAGTGTCATCTGAATGGATCAGCCAAGTGGCAAACAACTTGCTCACCACTCCACACCTCTGAGCCCTTGGCCAGCCGAGCATCGGATTCCTCTGATGCAAAAGTAGTGGACAGCAGTGTTCCTTTGCCAGTGCAGATTTCCGCATTGGACACATAGCGGATGTCCATGTCATCCTGAATCTCTGGATTCCCAGCCGATGTCAGCAGGAACAGCTTGGCACCATTGCGACGGGCTTCTCCTTCAGAAAGACCGTGAAGTCACAGTCCACACACACCCCAGTAGACAACCAGAGTTTCGTCGACGCAGAGGTACGGCCAGGAAAGAACACGATGGCGTAGCTGACTGACAAAGTTGTCCAACAGGCGTCCGTTGCCGTACAGCTTGTCCGTTGCGGCAGTCCGCTGACGATGTTCAGCAGTTTCGAATTTAACATGGTGCAAAAGAATACCTGCATGTTTGGTGCCTTGATAGAAAAATCACGATGATAGGGGTGCCAGCTCGTCAGGACCGCGTGGTGGCACTTCGTTGAAGGTCCCGAAGGTCGTCCAGACAAAGCTGAATGCTGAACATGGTTTAGGACCATTGTATAATATGCAGACATGCCTGGTTTGGTGCCTTGATAGAAAAAGCACGATGTTGGGGGTGTCAGCTCGTCGGGGCCTCGTGGTGGCACTCCGTTGAAGGTCCCGAAGGTCGCCTGTATGTCTACAGGTCAGCCTAGAGGGTCGCCATCGTCCATTTCATTCACTGAATATGTCTACTGACTGAATGCTGCATGCAGAAGAGGATTCTTCCATTCCAGTTTTGGGAACGCAGCCGTCTCTGAGATACCAATCGGGTGCTTTTGTTGAGGGTCCCGACGGTCGCCGCCGCTGCTCCAGACGGTGATGAAGGGGACCCTGGTGCCTGGGATGCTGAGAACAAAAGCCTCTACGACAGATGGACCCAAATTATTGAGCCAATATGGATTCATCATAAAGGTTTATTATACAGTGTAGTGTTGGTTGTCCTTGCCACCAGTGTCTTCGACAAGAATAGTTGAATACCTTGATGCTGACGTCGGATGACTTTGAAAGTTGGTTCGTCGGAAAGGGCGGAAAATTCTGATCCAAATGGTGGACTTTTACGAAAATCGGTTATTCGGTTTGCGAGCTATCGTAAAATGGGTCGTGTGTATTTGAAATACACCCCGTGGTGTTTCCCCATGGGGAAAAATAGCGTGGTCTTTCTACTGTTCAGAAACGAGACCAAAGCCACCCCGAGCAGTTCAACTTTGGTTTAAAGGCTACTAATAGTATTATAGGGCACCCTAAGCGGCATGTCATTAAAAAACAAGGAAACTTGATATACGCAGGACTCGCAAAAAATTGAATAATAAAAAGATGTTACCATTCAAACCATATTTTTGCTAGTTGCTTCAAAGTTGCCAAATTTATTCATAATTATATTTTTTATCTTCTAAGAGTTATTTAGATGACAAGTTGCGGAGAAGTGCGCTAAATAGTAAGCAAAAAAAATAAGTTTGCGTGGTTTTGCAAAACAACAAACTTACTAGTTGATAAGATCTATTAAAATAAGAATTGCTACTGAAAATTGAATTAAACCTACTAACTATGCACTGATGAGAGACCCGAAACAAACCTAATTACTAGACCTGGAGATAGCAAAGCTTTGCAGTGGTGGCAGGCAATCTTCCATAACATATATTGTACTGTATATTGATATTTTCTGCAGCATAGGGATGGCCGACATCTACTAATCAGTAGTCAGTTGCGCGTTTTTGCAACAAGCATTCAACTTCACAGCTTGCTCAGCAGGCCGGTGCCAGGGACTCGGTTCTTGTTAGGAGCCTCGGTGTACTCTGGCAGGTTCGGCGTCCTGTTGAAGTCCGGATTGTTGGCGTCGAACAGGGTGCCGGGGAAGTACAGGCACAACATCTCCATGGTCCACTCGTCTCTGGGCGGAATCTTCTCGTCCAGAGTCTTCAGGTAGGAGTTGGCGGCGTCGTGCACCTCGGTTAGGAGGGCCTGGCTCTTAGACAGAATCTCGCTTTGACGCTTCTGCTGCTCGTCAATCAGCTCGTGCCAGCCCTCCGTGTCGCGCGGGTACGGCACCTGTGACAGGTTGGAGCCGGTGGTCTTGAGCGGCATTGGGAAGGTCTAGCTAAACCCACAGATACTAGAATAACTAGTTATTCTAGTATCTGTGGAATAATTGTGTTAATCTGTGTTATTCTAGTATCTGTGGCTAAACCAGACTGCCCGTTTAATTCCGTCATCACTGACCGATTCACGATCAACTTAGCTACCAGTCCTCTGCTCTAGCTACCAACTCTTAGCTACCAGTCCTCTGCTCTAGCTACCAACTCTCTTAGCTACCAGTCCTCTGCTCTAGCTACCAACTCTCTTAGCTACCAGTCCTCTGCTCTAGCTACCAACTCTCTTAGCTACCAGTCCTCTGCTCTAGCTACCAACTCTCTTAGCTACCAGTCCTCTGCTCTAGCTACCAACTCTCTTAGCTACCAGTCCTCTGCTCTAGCTACCAGTCCTCTGCTCTAGCTACCAGTCCTCTGCTCTAGCTACCAACTCTCTTAGCTACCAGTCCTCTGCTCTAGCTACCAGTCCTCTGCTCTAGCTACCAACTCTCTTAGCTACCAGTCCTCTGCTCTAGCTACCAACTCTCTTAGCTACCAGTCCTCTGCTCTAGCTACCAGTCCTCTGCTCTAGCTACCAGTCCTCTGCTCTAGCTACCAACTCTCTTAGCTACCAGTCCTCTGCTCTAGCTACCAACTCTCTTAGCTACCAGTCCTCTGCTCTAGCTACCAACTCTCTTAGCTACCAGTCCTCTGCTCTAGCTACCAACTCTCTTAGCTACCAGTCCTCTGCTCTAGCTACCAACTCTCTTAGCTACCAGTCCTCTGCTCTAGCTACCAACTCTCTTAGCTACCAGTCCTCTGCTCTAGCTACCAACTCTCTTAGCTACCAGTCCTCTGCTCTAGCTACCAACTCTCTTAGCTACCAGTCCTCTGCTCTAGCTACCAACTCTCTTAGCTACCAGTCCTCTGCTCTAGCTACCAACTCTCTTAGCTACCAATCCTCTGCTCTAGCTACCAGTCCTCTGCTCTAGCTACCAGTCCTCTGCTCTAGCTACCAACTCTCTTAGCTACCAGTCCTCTGCTCTAGCTACCAACTCACTTAGCTACCAGTCCTTTGCTCTAGCTACCAACTCACTTAGCTACCAGTCCTCTGCTCTAGCTACCAACTCACTTAGCTACCAGTCATCTCCCCCTAGCTAGCAATCCTCCCCCTAGCAACCAGTCACCCCCCTAGTTACCAATCCTCTCACCCTAGCAATCAATTTTCGACCCCAGCAACCAGTACTATCTCCCCTAGCAACCAGTCCTCGCCCCTAGAAACCAATACCGTCTCCAGTAGCAATCAGTCACCCCCTAGCTACCAATCCCCCGCCTAGCTACTAGTCCTCTTCACCTTGCAAACAGTTCTCTCCCTCTAACTACCAGTTCTCCACCCTAGCAACCATAAGCAGTTGTCTCCCCTAGCAACCAGTCCAAGCGGCAGCACACAGCCCTCACAAACCTTGAAAGCCTCGTACTCTTTGCGAAATTTGTCTACCAGACCTGGCGCTGGCACAGTCTTGGAGAAGTGGGCCCAGTCAATGGCCGGCTTCTCGGCTGGCAAACTGTTGACCTTGGCAACCAGAGTCTCGCAACGGGAGCGCACAGAACGCATAGCGTCAGCCTGCTGGGCGGGGGTGTGCTGGGCCAGACGGGCCCAGTTCACAGCTGTGGAGCTGACTCGCTTAGCGGCGGACATTGCTTCAACTAATTAAGCAATTTAAGTAAAACAAAAGCTCAGCGGAAATTGCTCTGAAAAGTAGAAAAAAAGTAATTATGATTGGCTGAAGCATATCAGATAATCCATATTGTCATTGCAATAGCATAATTTTATAGTGGTAATAAACTTGTAAAAAAGTTCTAAATGTACTGCTGTTTATGATGGCTTTGTACCTGTCGTCAAAGAGGACTTATGACTTTTGATTTATAAGAATCAACTTTGATTCAAAGAGAGATCTATGGAAAAACTTATAGAACCATAAAACTTTTAAAGCAGTAGAATATTTCCCATTGGGCTTCAGCTTCATTGCTTTTTGTTCCCCATTTTTGTTGCATCAAAAATCATAGATTTGCATTCAAGTGTTGCTCAGGGGAGTGAGATTTATACCCTTTGGAGGATAGAGCAAAGTGTAGCCAAGATTTATGCGCAATTTTTATTAGCGCATGGGTCTAATGCAATTACTTACTATAGTCATTTTTACACATTTACTGCAGCCAGTTACCCATTTATCAGCTTCCACTTCAAAACTTTTCTAGCTTGTTAACTTACTATAGGTCTATAGTCAAACTGCTACTACATTTTAGTTTGTAACTTTTGTTTCCATTGTCTGATTTAAAAGATATTAAAGTTTATATAAAGAAGAGAATTGCCACTATAAAACTGTGCTAAAGGGCAATTCCATTAGTAGATTACCACAAGACCAAAAATTAAAACTTTATTGACTAGTGAAAACTTTATGTTTTTAAGTTAGTTAAACATGTATATTTATGTATAATTATACTTTTTTCTCAATAGCTACTTGTTTTCATAGGAATTTTTGCTCCTAATGTATACACATATAACTCTAGACCTTGATATATACATTTTAAGGAGTAAATATAATTTTATTCCCTGGGCATTTGATAAGCCATGGAGGCATATTTTTTGCTATATGAGGGCTGCTTATAATTATAACTTATATAACTTAATAAGTTCATGGAAAATCCCATTTCTGCTCATCTGATTTGCCCAAAATTTTACCTGCATAAGCAGTAACCTAATGAAGTTTCTCAACATAATTTCCAGCCAATTCCATGCATTTTTTCATGCAATGAAACCAAGCTTTAAAACAGCTCTCAATTCCAGCTGTGAGACACTCTCCAGCTCAGTTCTCAGCGCATTTTCCAGCTCTTGACGGCAACCAAATCGCTTTCCCTTCAAGTTCTTCTTGATCCTGGAAAGAGGAAAAAGTCAGAGGGCGCGAGGTCTGGTAAGTAAGCCAGATGTGGCAGCAGCGTCAGCTGAGTCGACTGGAGAAACTGCTGGGTCACCCTGGCACAGTGTGCAGGTGCATTGTTGTGATGCAGCAGAATCCCACGTTCTCTCGTCTTTGGACGCTGCTGAGCGAGACTTTTGAGCACTTGTGGCAGACAGACGGTTGAGTACCATTCACCGGTCACTGTGGCGCCATCCTTGAGCAGCACGGGTGGCAGGATGCCGCATCATCTGAAGAAAACTGCCACCATGACTTTCCCGATGCTTCGCTTGCGACGAAACTTGATGGGCGCGTCCTCTTCTCTTGCGATCCACTGCCGGCTCTGCTCTTTGGTTTCTGGTCATACAAGTAGACCCAGGTTTTGTCACCAGTGATGATGTTATCCACCAGTTTTGAAGCTCCTGCGTCGAACTTTTCGAGCATGAAGTTCGAGAACTCGACCCGAGCCCGCATCTGGTTTGGGTCCAGGTTGTGGGGGACCCAGCGCAGACACCTTCCTCATGCCGAGGTGATCGTGCAAGATGGAAACGATGCTTGAATCCGAAATCCCCACACTTTTCTCGAGCTCTCGAACTGTTATGTGTCTGTCCTCGTCCAGCAGCCTCCAGACAGCGGCCACAGTTGTGTCAGTAATGGCTACATTTGTACAACCTTCCCAGTCATTGTTGTTTAGACACAGAGCCGCAGCGAAAGTAAGCAAACCACTTGTGGACCATTGTCAGAGATGGGGCTTCATTGCCAAGGCTGCTTGAAGCATCTGCACGCACTCAGAAGCGGACAAGCCAAGACGAAATTGGACAAGAATTGCGACTAGTCTATCTCGATTAATGAGACTCAGCGCAACCTGCGGAGTTTCACTGCTTCTTTGGCCATTGCATCACAGCATTTTAGGCCAATCAAGCTAAAATTTGCACAGCTTTTATGAAAATTTGGGGGAAGTGTCAAATTTTGAGAATTGGGCAAAGGGAAATGGGATTATCCGCGAACTTATTAAGCAGCTCTTGTAAATAGGTCTTTTATAGCTCTTGCAATCTTGTTTTCCAATATGGAATTTATAGGGCAACAGATATTTGATTTAAAGTTGAAAAATTGCAATGCAGCTATTATATCATTAAAAAGCTAAAAAGGTAGCTTTTTTGACCTATTGTCTTTAAAATACATGAAAGTTTAGTTCTTTGTATGTAATTTTAAGCTTTAGTTAATAAAATTTGGTTTATATTATGTTGTATGGGCTATTAGAAAGAACTCTACGAAGTTAGCTACAATCATCATAGGATTTTTTGTACCAAATGCCAAGGTATATATGTCTTTGACTATAAAACTCTTAGCTAGACATTTTTCTTTTAGTTTGTGCCTTGGCAGACTAAAGGGACTTCAAAGATCATACATGCGCAACACCTAGCCAAGCTGACCAATCTAGCTAGTTGGCAAGGGGCCAAACAATATGTTGCAAAAATGCTCACCTGGAAAAAAACAAGTAATCTACACATAGTACTAATTAGATGATGAGGCATTTGGCCTTAATAATATAGTTATACTTGTATTTATTCCTGCCATTTACCCAAAATGCAAAATTTAAAATTCAAAAGCAGATAGAGTTGTAGGCCCTGAACAAGTATAATCATTGTGATATAATCTGTTGTCTGTTATAAGACTTGCTATCATTGTTCAGACTGATCTAGAAGGTGC